>APFE030201042.1:19455-34961 GCA_000404065.3 Pinus taeda | reverse complement strand
TTTGTATAAATAGGAGTACCTCCTCCATTCCAAAGGGAGGACTCTTAGAGCATTGTATCCAACTTATGATGGAATAGAATAAAGCTTTGTTTTACATATATTTCCATTATGTAGTTTTGAATATAGGTTGTACACATATTTCCATTATGTAGTTTTAGATATAGGTTGTACACATATTTCCATTATGTAGTTTTAGATAGAAGTTACCTTAATGTAGTATATGGAATGGCTTGTCACTTTGTTCTTAGGAGAATTGAGCTCACTCTAGAAGGAGCAAAGGAACATGTTATTTCATATTAGATCTTATTTCATTTAATTGCTTAGATGTTTCATGTTTGAGGATTTGATTGATGAATGAGTTTAAATTAGAGTCTTATCAACATATGAGAGGACAACCAAGAGTCTAAGTTAGGCTCTCTCTCTCTATTTGATTTGTATGATAATTGGAATTCATCTTTTTTCTTTTATGTTTCAAGTTATTTCATTTAGTTTACGCTTATGGATGAATCTTAGTTTAGTTTGGATTAGTACATGAGAGGACAATCAAGATACTAAGTTAGTCTTTCTCTCGTTGAATCTGAACAACAACTAAAGTTCATTCTCTTGTTTGCATTTCAAGTTTCTAGTTTTATGATTTCTCAATGATACTGTAGGGAAGGACAGCCAGGATCTCCTTAGTTAGGAGCCTCTTCCCTTGCATATTATATTGAATCATAAATAATTTCGCTAGACATAGAATTAGTTGCCTACTCCTGCATATATATTGCTGGCATCATCAAAATCTTACGAGTTTCCCTGGTCGATAATTTAATGCAGCAATTTAAGCCCAATAAATTTCCTAACATTTTGGCGTCGTTGCCGGGGATGGTGCTAAGGGATTAGGCATTAGAATTTAATTCAGTATTTATTTTTCTTTAGACAAAATAACTTGTGAGACCTGGTGACAGCAGGATCTTGATAAGGGAATTCATGTTTGAGTTTTCTGATGATTTAAGTGTTTAGCTAGTTTTAAATTTTGTCTTTTCAAAAACACCCCCCTGCATAAATAAAAACAAATCAAGCGATTAGTATGCTCTCTTCCTACGCTTCGTGCGATCAGGAACATCAGAAAATCTATTGATTTTGTTCAAATAAAAACACTCTTGCTGCAGAATTAATTTAAAAAAAAACAATAAAGAATTTTGTGAATGAAAATTTTTAGATGAAATTTAGTTTTTTAAAAATAAAAATTTCCACAAAATAATAAAAAAATTAACCATTTTCTTTGTTTGTTTTTAGATATTTAAAAGAATGCAAAACATTAAAAAAATTATTTTCTTTATCTTTGCCAATTTGAAATTCGGGCTTCACTCTTTAGTGCTCAGCCTTCCACCTTTCTTCAACCTGCACATACAATTCGATGATTAGAAATGGTGATAATTTTAAATATGACCCAAGATGGTCATTTTAAAATTATTGTAAAAAAAATTGTACTCTGCTTGAGCAAGTTGTCTTGTCTTCCATGTCCAATTTGTTGGATTATGGCATTGAAGCCATGACTAGGGTTTGCGAGCGGTTAATGTCCCTCAGTATTGAGAATTGTCGGAATTTGTCCTTCAGATGGCAGTGAGCTCCCCGAATGTTGAAATACCATCACCCCATCGCATATAGATGGATCAAAATGACACCAAGTTGAGGCGCTTGGAGTAACAGAATGGCAATTATTCAATGGACTAACTCGTGCCATGAAGTGGGCGGTGTCATTTGGACTTGGACTCATATTCTTCGAAGTTCTAAAGACCCGTCCCCAAATATCTATAGAACTCTTGCATATACTTGCCAATTCCACGCCAATTGCCTCCTCGTGAACCATGGCGCTCCTACAAGAAAATATTATCAAGAAGATATTCATCATCTGATCAGAGTGTACAATTCCATACTTGGTTGACTGAGAAGCTCCCAGTTTCTAAATCAGAGAAGGGATTGCAGCTCACTCTGTTTCTCCCTATCTTCCGAAGATAGTTTTGGTGTCTCAAGGGTTTCATTGAGCTTCATTAGCATGACTGGAACAAGCTGCATTACTATGGGTGCAGTCTCTTCGGTCGAACATCTTATAACATCATTCAACGTCTCATAAGCAGATACCCTAAGCCTAGAATCAATTGCATCTTCCATGTGGGCTGCAGCAAGAAGAGAATGTACAAAAAAAGGAGAAAGTGGAGAAGAACTCACTGCTGCGTCTCCATATCCCTGGGTCAGAAAATACAAAGCACCACAGACTTTCTCTGCCACATTGGAGAGAATGGGTGGTAGATTTGATTGCGTGATTATCGGAGTCTCCACTGCCGAACCATGGAGAAACTCAAAAATCCTGCCAAGTGTCCAGGCCGTGAATTGAACCAAACGCATAAGTAGCTGCTTCCCGGCATTGCAACTGAAGAAGAATCGTAGCAAGCGCAAGGAGCTGAATGAATCTATGAACGGTTTAAATAGTGTCCGAAACTCTTGACCTGGTGTGCAAGGGCAAGCGATTCTGCGATCTAAGATGCCGTGCACATGTGCAACTCTATACTTCCAGTGTCGGGCACAAGCGATTTCTGGAATTGCTTAGTCAAGGACGAAGAGATAATTGTTGAAAATCTTAGCGCTCAGCAAATTCCAGAAAATCTGCAGATTGATTGGGATTATCCCTCCAAATCTGCCCACAGATTTTTATGGAAGAAGAAACTTCCAAATCTGTTTTGAAAGTTGATCTTGGCTTTCTCTGATTATATCGGTTGCATGGGGATCCTCCTGGATCAAGGGCACCAATGAAGACAACGCTAACAAATTCAAGACAATAACATGTTCAGATGCCACTGGCACGGGGTAAACCCAGTAGGCTCATATGCATGAGTGCGTGAAATCCCTTGAATTTGGTTAAGAAAAGTTGTAGAGCCCGGTTTTAAGGGGAGGCGATCCAGCTTCGGAGACACACCATCATGGGCAAGATATTGCGAGCGGTGGGACGGAGATTGCCCGCCATTTCTGGGCTGACGAGGAATACATTGCCCGCCATTTGAATACGGTTTGTTTTTTAATTAGTTTTTTTTACAACTAAAAAAATCTAAAAAAATCAACATAAATAATAAATTCAAAACAATTGTTTTTAATTTGTTATTTAAAAAAAAACAGAAAATATTTTGTGTGTCGATTAAAATAAAAAAAATAAGAAAAAATAAGTAAACATTTCCTTTTTATTTACTTAATATTTTGGATAATAAAAAAATCAAAACAACACAAAATAATTTTCTTGTGATTTTCTTATTTTTATTTTTAATCAAAAAAAAAAAAACTACTTCAGTGTTAGTTATAGTTTATTTTTTTTAGAATTTTTCTTTAATTTAAAGGTTTTGTAATAAATAAAAATTTTGTTGATTTTAAAAAAATTTCAACTTAAATATAATAAATTAAAGTCAAAATTTTGGTTTTTAATTTATGTTTTAAAGAAAAATCCTAAAGCCAATAAATAAAATCAACATAAAAAGTAAAATCTAATGTTTTTCATTTTATTTTAATATTTTCTTTTTTTTTAAATTGTTGTTTAAAACAATAAAAATAAAATAATAATAAAAATAAAAAAGGTTCACAATATTCACACAGCTTTGGAAATAAAAAAAATGGAATACTTGGAAACAAATTTTAAAAAATCGATTTATCAAACATTGGAGGATTCTTGTTTCGATAGCTTTAAGTTGGCCTTCACTCATCACATTTTTTGTTCTATGCTTTATGATGCACTAATCTGCAGGACAGAATTGCCAAGCACATGAGTTATCTAACACAAAGAGGGAGTATTATTTTTC
The DNA here is from genome assembly GCA_000404065.3 of Pinus taeda. Taxonomy (NCBI): domain Eukaryota; kingdom Viridiplantae; phylum Streptophyta; class Pinopsida; order Pinales; family Pinaceae; genus Pinus; species Pinus taeda. The sequence continues at coordinate 31,137 of APFE030201042.1, read as the reverse complement.
AAGGTTGTTTTTAAGAATGGATTGAAATTGATATCATGAATTGAGATACTTTCAACACTTTGATTTTCTTAACTCTGTTTTATTTGGTATGAAATTTTTGTGTAAGAATCATGAAGGAAATGCACAATTCTTCTTGAACAAACTTATGTTTTCTTTCTGCCAAGTTTTTTTTACAGGTTACATGATAACAAAGTGATCATTAAGGATATTGCATTGTGACGACAATTAGTCTTCCAAAGACTAAATTCATGACAAATTCTGAAGGAAAATCCATCTCCATAACCACTACCTTCCACCTCCCTTTCTGAAAACGATTTTGAATTCCACCAATTGTAAGCATGACATTTCCATGTCCATTTTTCACAGCAAGAGTTCTTATTCATATACCATGCATTTCCTTACATCCATCCATTTTTCATGTCATTACCATTCCCCTTCATTTGCGCCAATAAAACCCTGCTTGAGTCAAAGTCCTAGAGTCTATGTATCATTGAAAGAACACCTAGAGGCTTGCATGCCTTAATGGAAAGTACTCTTGCCATTGAACAATGGGAGTACATTAATATCCCTTGTTCGTTGGATCTTGTAGGTGAATCGACCACGACAAATTTATTCATACCTACAAAGATGTGTTAGGCATCCTGACTCCCATTGTAAACAATGGTGGGAGCTCTTATGTTGGCTAAGGGCATTCATTAACGGCCACTAAGTCAACAACTTCTTGCTATGTTCGACATCGACACATTTAATCACATAGTAAGATTTGTGCCAACAAGCATAAGACTTGAAGACCCATACTTTGTAGCAGATGAAGCCAAATTCCTTTCATCATTTTTCAGTTTGTCATTTCTTTTTATTGACTTGAGGACAAGTCAATAAATAAGGCTTGGAGAGAAATGTAACTTCTATATTTTGTATACCTTCCAAGCCTTATACATTTTCAGCCGCATTTAGTAGCAGATTCCGAACATTCAGCAGACGATCCAACAACAGATTCAACAGCAGATGTGGCAACAATAAAAGATTCACTATTCTTGATTTCATCCACCATTTTCCCAACCAAGTAAAGAAGACTACGAACACCAGTTTTTGCAGCCGCACGTGCATGACTCTCATATATTTTTGGAAGGGTAAGTTAAGGTATCATATTTTCTAACTTTTAACCATTAAATTCCTTGAAAAGTTAGAATAATGAGTTTTGGAAAAACTTCACTTCTTTTCCCCTTCCTTTCCCCATTTCACACAACTGCCCAAACCATCCGTTTAAGGGGAAGGATACATTTACATACATGCTTTGTCACATTCATATAACATCCACATTCATATATCATATTCTAAAACCCACTTACCTTCAACATATATTCACTATTACATGAGCATACAAATGGCTTTGTCAAAAGTATTTAAAAGTTAATTGGATGCCAAAACAACCATGGTTGTTACACAAGAACCAACCATGATGCATTCCAACAAAAATACTCTGCAATAAAAATCACATTATCAATATGCAAGGATCATACATTGAACGCGACAAACAAAATATGGTTGAAACACAAGAACCAACCAAGTTGTAGTTCATCAAAATAACACCTTGCAAAAGTTAAGTAACTAATATCATGCAGAGTTTAAGCCAAAGCTCAAGTACCAAAAAGTAATTTAATAGATTGCATGAGGACATGCAATATCTTCAGTTTGGGGGTATGTTGGGCCTCAAAATAGTCCTTCTTTTGGCTCCATTATTCACTTATATCTTCACATTTTACCTTCAAGTCACCTCCATTCCACCTCCATATCATTATGTTTACCTCATTTGGGTCATAACTATGCTTTTCCAAAGTTTATTAAATTCTTAACATTTTTAAGTGAATTTATGGCTAAAACTTAGAAAATAATATGCTTATACTTATACCTAACAATTAGAATGAGTTTGTTGACATGTTTAGGTACAAAGGAAGCTTCCAAGGCATCCTTATGTGGCACTCTATGCTCAAATTCGAATTTGAAAAGATCATGAACCTCATGGAGAAGATCATGGACCTAATGGAGGAGATCATGGAGGATAGGGTTAGGTGTCACCATTGGTTGAGAAATATGTGGGTCAAAGGAGAGAATAGTGGGTCTACATTTATGAGGTTGTTATCATAGTTTTTGTATAAATAGGAGTAGCTCCTCCATTCCAAGGAGAGGACTCTTGGAGCATTGTATCCAACTTATGATGGAATAGAATAAAGCTTTGTTTTACATATATTTCCATTATGTAGTTTTAGATATAAGTTGTACATATATTTCCATTATGTAGTTTTAGATATAAGTTACCTTAATGTAGTATATGGAATGGCTTGTCACTTTGTTCTTAGGAGAATTGAGCTCACTCTGGAAGGAGCAAAGGAACATGTTATTTCATATTAGACCTTATTTCATTTAATTGCTTAGAAGTTTGAGGATTGGTTTGTGATTGATGAATGAGTTTTAAATTAGAGCCTTATCAACCTATGAGAGGACAACCAAGAGTCTAAGTTAGGCTCTCTCTCTATTTGATTTGTATGATAATTGAAATTCATCCTTTTGCTTTTATGTTTCAAGTTATTTCATTTTCTGCGCTTATGGATGAATCTTAGTTTAGTTTGGATTAGTACATGAGAGGACAATCAAGAGACTAAGTTAGTCTTTCTCTCTCTTTGAATCTGAACAACAATTAAAGTTCATTCTCTTGTTTGCATTTCAAGTTTCTAGTTTTATGATTTCTCTATGATACTGTAGGGAAGGACAACGAGGATCTCCTTAGTTAGGAGCCTCTTCCCTTGCATATTATATTGAATCGTAAATAATATCACTAGACATAGAGTTAGTTGCCTACTCCTGCATATATATTGTTGGCATCATCACAAGATTACGAGTTTCCTTGGTCGATAATTTAATGCAGCAATTTAAGCAAATAAATTGCCCAACACACTTCATGACTGCGGTTATGACTATGTGAACAGCATCTCTAGGTATCACATGAACAGAACTGCGTTTCTATGCCTGTGGTTCTTTCTTGACTCACTGCTTTACCACTGCGGCTATCATGTATGCCTGCGGCTCTATCTCATACTTGCTCTCTCTACTGCAAATACCCTTTATGATTGCGGCTACCCTTTATGACCTGCGTAGTTAGGGCCTGTGTATACGAGCTTCTTTAGTTAACGTATAAGGCTTCATGGAAAGAAATATCAGGGCATCGCTTAACAACAAGTTAGAGCATCTCGTGACTGTGTATTGGAGCTCTTTTGGACAGTGAGTAGGAGCCTTCCCTTGACTGCGACTAGGGTACATATGAACTGCGGCTAGGGCATCATACACTTAGCCCAGTGTACTCTAAAGTATCTCTCCTTCTCCAAAAACGCAAGACGTGGAGAGGAGATTACATCAGGAGTGTCTTCAAATGACTTCAAGTTCTCACCTATTTATACTAAAACGTAGATGATGAATAGGCATGTCTATTGGGCTTCTGAGCCTACTTAAGTTGCTGGTCGGCTTGATAATAATTCCATAATGACAATAAATTCATATTTCCATAAATACTTATCGGAATCAGATGATCATTAGATCAACCTACACCTCTCGATGAGAGGGATCCAATAAAAATATCAGTTGCCATAAATAAGCTGACCCATATGGGTTGCCAATTTTAACAGGTACTCATACATTCACATCCTTGAGTACAGCGGGAAAATTTTTCCTTGAAGGTTGATGCAACCAAAAGAAAGAAAAAGCATAAGATGACCACAAAAAAAGTTAAAATGCAACAGATGGCTGAGAACAAGTTAGTGCGTGAGAAAAATCCTAGCATGAGCTCTACCCTCCTCTTTAGAAATCATCAAGTTCCTAAGCACTTGATGCTCCATCTCATCAAAAGGGACCCTTGCATGTCCCAACCTTGACGAACAAGAAAATGAATTATATTATGGGGTAAAAAAATGTTATATCATAAAAAGAAAGCTTTGATCCTTGAGCTATGCACCATATAAAAGCAGTGTCAAAAAGAAGAAAAGGGCACACCAAAGGGGTGTTAAAAGCAAGCCAAGGAAATGGGTAACTCATGCCTCCATGATTACTCCCTCCATTACATCTATACACTTAGGATTTGGACCTCCATCAACTGGTCCCCTGGGCATGGCACTTAGCCATGAAGTCATTCCCCTCCATGGCCACCTATTGTCATTAACATCTAAGAATAGAAGGGTTGACCTTAGAAATGCCACTTACCCTTAGGGGCCCCTGGGCATGGCACTTAGCCATGAAGTCATTCCCCTCCATGGCCACCTATTGTCATTAACATCTAAGAATAGAAGGGTTGACCTTAGAAATGCCACTTACCCTTAGGGGCTAGAAGCACCTAATAGGGTTGATTACCTAGCCACCTCTACAAAGGTAGGGAACACTCTCATGAAACTTGGCCTAGTAACATATTTTGAAGTTGATCACAGTTTGAAGTGTTACTATGCCCTTAACAATTAAGTATGGTTCACTTAGATGCATCTATGGTTATTGTCTCTAATGAGTGGTTGCTTTCACTTGAGTTTGAGATGTTGACCCAGACTTATAGAAGGACGCAGCATAATACAAATATAAACACAAAAACAAATATGCAACAAATTAAAACTTCATTTCATTAATATTAAAGAACTGAAATATGCTTACATACAGAATGGAAATAAACTAGCTCGGGAGATGGTAGCTTATCTCTGAGAAGCTATGTGGCGGCTACATGCCTCTGAACTGCGTTACAATGAGGCTCAAGGGTCTTTTTATTATTTAACAAAAATGGAAAACCCTAAACAACTAAAACCCTAACCCTAGGAAATGAAACACTAAGAGTTTGTGGGCCCCGTTGGGGTTAGTTGGGCAACAAACTTCCTAGGGTTGTAAATTTGTCATATGATTTCCATTTGGCATGTATGATACCTCATTGGAAATATATCTCCAAGCACTACAGGATTTGCATAGCTTGTTGAAAACACCATTTAGGGTGTCAAAACAACTCCAAAAATTCGGACCCGAAAAACTGCTAAAAATAGTAAATGCTTCTATAATCAAGGAAACGAATGAAACCGATTGGAGGTCTAGGTGGAATAGGCAGGTGGCCACCAATATCCACCTGGATTAGTCCTCCCCCCTTAGGAAGAAATGGTCTCCATTTTGTGCAGAGTCTCTATGAGGTGAGGAAATTTCTGTTGAACCTGATCCCTGGTGAACCACTTGCCTTGGTGAAGGTGTTGGCCTGCTTTGACAACTTGATATAGATGGATACTTTGTTGGTGAGTGTTATTGATATATGTGTCCATGATCCTGTCAATCGCAGCCTATTCGATGCAGCTTGGGTTGAACTCTGTTGGTGTCAGCTGCTCAACAACATCAGATGTGTCCAACAATGGGGGAAGTATAGTCACATCTAGTCCACATTAAATTCTGGGTGTAGGCCAAGGAATGGTGGAATGCTGAACTCAAAGGCATTATCCCCTACAACCTTGGTGATGGTTTATGCCCCATATCGAAGCGAGCGAAGTTTGCAATGGGGCCCCGCGAGGCGCTCCTTGGTGGGCTCCAGTATTGCAGCAATAATGCTGCAACTCCTGGGACTCCCTTCTTTACTTTTATCAACCCGGTAATTCGTAACAAACTTGGAAGCGACGGTGCTGTATGCACAAGTACTAGCTCTTGTCGCAGCTGTCACTTGGTCAGCTGGCACAAGTCCGCTAGGAGCTTAAGCCAACTTCTATGAGCTCTTAGAATAAGCTTCTTAATTGATAGATGAAAGCTAATCTATTTGCGAAAAGAGATTGAAAAACTGAAGGAAAGCGCAAACCCTAGCAAACCCTAATTCTACTAGCTAGTCCTGCTTATGCAAAGAAGAGAATGCAAACTACTGAAAGAGATGTCATTACTTCTATGAAGGTAAAATACATGTGTCTAGACTACCTCTATCTGAAGAAAAACATCTTTTTGTATTTTTGATTTAAGTCGTACAAATTCATCATGCTATGCTTCACTGTTCTTGGCTGTGCAGGGGTGGATCCAAAGGAGGAAAAATGCTTGGAGAAAGCGGGAAAGGGTTTTCAGAGAGGGTTCTAAGGAGTCCCTAACACCCTTCCATAGAGAGTTTCACAAAGTTTGGCTATCAAGAAAACCTCATTTGTGAGCTTCTACAGGAAGTCTGCAGGGGTTCTACAGGATGTTCAGGAATTTCTACACGATGTTCAGAAATTTCTACAGGATGTTTAAAAATTGGATTTTGGAGGATGGGTGAGTGAGGGAAGATGCATGAATGGATATGGAGGTAGGATAGGGTCTGAAGTGGCCCAGGGACTGGTGGATGGAGTGGTGAGAAGGTGTAGAAGGCTGAATTGGCTCAAATAAGGCCGAAACGATGATTGCATAAAAAGGTAGGGTTACGTGGGCAAGAGGACAGATGTAAGACGAGGAACCTAGCTAGGAGATGGAACAGATGGCTCTGATGAAGCTTAGGTGGATGAAAGAGTGATAGAGATGCTCTGCACTGTGTACATTCAACTGAATCAACAAAGTCTTGCAAGTAATCAAAGTCCTAGCTAATCTAATCTAACTAACAATAAAGTGAATGAACAGCAGCTTTATTTGAAAGAGAACCATATATATATCAACTATGCAATGAAACATTTCAGAGATCTGAACACATAACCAACTTTTGCAAATGAAAACAGTACACTAAGGATTGCATGGTAAAGCAAACTCGTGTTTTTGTTTGGGACAACACGGTTACTTCGATTCCAACTCCTGATCCAATAAGGAAGAGGTGAAACCAAAAGTATTTGTTGACCCTTTTCTGGAGCTCTTTTCCCCTGTTATTATCCTACCAATCTATTCTAAACATCTGAAGCAATTCTATTCATAAACAGTGACCTAGTTAATCAACACAACTCAATCTGCCTAACAGAAATACTTTTCAAATGCATAAAAAGGAAAACAACGATGCATAAAGGAAATATAACAGTACATGAAGGAGGCCCTAGGCTCTCAGGTTGGGCCCAACCCTGAGAGCTACGGCTCCTATGGGAAACTCAGAGTTGATAGAAAATAGGACTGCTTATCATTATCAAAAAATAGTCATTAGCCAAAAGTTATGCCAAAATGGCTACAAGAGAACGAGCTGGATATGAAAGCACTGTAGTGCAAAAATATGCAATGGTTTCAAAAGTCCCTTACGAAGGCTGAGGCCTTATCATTTATACACCACGAGGGCCCTAGCAGGCCTCCTAAATCTGGGGGACTTGGCTGTCCAACTGTTAGTAGACAGTCCCTTTTCCAAAATCTGCTTGGCTGCCTTCAAGATCCGGTTTTGGTGGCTTGTGAGCTCGGATTTTGGGGGTGAAGATCCTGAGAAATGGCTATTTAATGTACTAGACAATCCCCCTACGAATCCTCACCTCAAGCTTGGCTGTCTTCTAGCCCATGATTGCACGGTTTTGCTCCAACATGTGTCAAAAAAACCTGAAATAAGCACGTGTTAGCCACCTAGGAAGAGTGACTACCCTTATTCGTACAAATGAGATAAACATACTAAAAAATAATGCATAAGCTAAGAAAAATGGAGGATTGAACAAGGACTGAACAAGGATAATTAGGAAAAATGAGCCCAATAAGTTACCCAATTTGAGGCTCATCATCACCCCCCTGCTAAAAGGGTTGCTCATCCTCGGGCAACTAGTCCAGCTCCTCATCCTTAATTGCTTTGATCGCCTCCCTCACATCCTAGGCTTCTGAAGTAAATTCCTCTTCACTGTCATGGAATCCGGCCTTGCTTTCCACCTCTTCCAACTGCTTATGCTCTTCTTCTTTTGTGCCTCCTTCTAACAATCTCAAAAGCAAAGGTCGACTTAACTTGAGGCCTATCCAGCTGGCCTGGAGGTTCTGCATAGACTTTTTGTAGAGAGGCACTCGTGCCAAGGCCTCCCTCATTCTAGTTGGAGTGTGGTATTCCCTGATTTTGATTCTGTGTTACTAATGTGTTTCACTACTGTTGCAAGCATGAAAATTTGCCCCCTAGTCGTCTCTCATTATCCTCAAAGTGTGCTATGGCCTGAGCCTGCCAATCCATGTACTCTAACAGAGCCTGAGAGTTGGTTGCTAGGTGCTGGTGGGTGGATATCAATGTTGTGGGGTCCCCTGGCTCTGCTCTAATCAGCAGTGGTTCTTGTAATTCTCGGTCCATAACATTTCTAACCTCTGCCGCTCTCTTCTCTTCATGGTTTAGCCATGAGGTCATTGCCATCCGCTGCATGTCCCCTACTGCTGTGTTGGGGTCCCACGAGGTGATGTTTGGAAGGGCCAAATTATGAAGGTAGAACTCTGATAGCTTGGCCTTATCTTTCGATGAACTGTTGTTACATAAATCCATGAACTGTTGGGGGTTTTGGATTTGGGTGATACCCCTCTGTGCCAACGTGTTGATTTGGAATTGTAGCCACTGATCCCTGAGGTATAGGCCATAGGATTTGGCCGGCTACCTACATTACAGAGCTTCCATTGCCCAACTGACCATGCAGGCCAGTTGTGCCTCATTTTCTTGTATCTGTTGTTTTAGAGATTGCATCTCTAGGCCTGCTTGCAATTCCCTTTCCTGTAGTTGTCGGTTTAGTTCCTTAAGATCAGCTTGCATTCCTCCTTTTCCCTAAGGCTCTTTTGTGGTGTTCTTGGCTACTGTGTCCTCTTCTTTCCTCTGTCCTTATAGCTGTAGCTGTTGTCTAAGCAGCTCATTCTCTTCTCGTAACTTGGCTTGTTGGGAGCTTTCCACATGTCGTACTCTTGCCAACTCTCTTTGGGTCTCCTTGAGCTTTTCCTCTAGAGGGCCTATATCTGCCACCCCCTTGGGTTTAGCGATCTTCATCCAAGTGTGAGTCCGTACTCTTTCTTCCTCTAGTGCCAGGAAAAGTGGCACTGTGAATTTTTGAGGAATGATTTTGCCGACCTCTAAGAAGTTATAATAAGAGCCCAGGCTGGGCTGGGGGCTTGGTTCCATAATGGTATCGGCCTTCTCCTCCTCCTGTGATGACTTGGCTGCTCTTTCCTCCATCTGTTCAGTCTCTTTCAGCCTAGCCAAAGTTTCCTGTAGAGCAGCCTCGACATCCTGTAGAGAGGCCTCCGAGTTTAATTTCTCCATCCTTTCCTTCCATGTGGATGTCTTTAGGCTTCCCACTCATAAGTGATGGATGCCTTGGAGGGGGACCTCTCCTTTGGTGTGGTAGGGGTATCTACAATTGTGATTGGCTCTTTTGATGGAGGCTGGGGTCTGCTAGTCTTAATCCCCACACTCCTTCTTGCTTTAAAATATAGGGGAATCTCCCTCTTTCGCTTTTCCTTCTGATTGGGAGATGTGCTTAGGGTGGCCAACACAGCTGCTGCCTCCCTAGCTAGAATCTTGGTCGATTTCTCCTTCTGCTGCCCTTTCTTCAGACTTCCTGTAGAAAGTCCTGTAGTGGCTGGTTTCTGGCTTTCTGTAGAAGCAGTTTTTAGACTTCTTGTAGAAATGGCCTTCTGGCTTCCTTTAGAACTAGTTGGCACTGTTTTACCTTGCTTGGCTGAGGATGCTTTTTCCTTTAGCTTGGTTGAGGCTGCCTTAGGGGTTCCTTCACTGGCTTGGACTTTCTCAGTCCTTTCTACCCTGCTCTGCAGTCTTTTCTCCCTGGGTGTTTGTGTTATTTTACTGCCCACTGTTTTGGTCTCAGCAGCTTGGCCTTTTTCTCGTGGCTCTTTCTGTTCTTTCTTTGGTGGTTTGCCCGGGGTTTCTTGACCTTTAGCTTTCTTTTCTGCCTCAGTGTGCTCCTCCTCGTTGCTGGAGGAAGTGAGCTCCTCGGCCAAAATTCGGATGTCATCATCCTTAGACATATTTCAAAAATTTCCCAGGAGAGAGGGACAGTGTAAGTATGGAGTGCATCTTCCACGAGGAGCTTGATAAGTCCATGATGGGCCAGCTGGTTTGGTGTCCGCTCCCTCAGCTTTGTGGCACACTCAATCAAAGATTGCAGGAGGAAGTAGGGGATGCTCAATTTTTGTTCTGAGGGCAGATCCATTTGGTGCCTGAGCTGAATCGCCCCTCACAGGTAATATACTTCATAATTTGGAGGATGACTTCGCTCCAAAATGGCTGTAGGCTGGTTCTTCGGACCCCATTCTTGTCCTCTTAAAATTGTTCCTCTGGCAAGAAGAACTCCTTTTTAGCCTTTTGACCCAATTTCCTCTCCTCCTTATCCCAGGGTATCCCCATCGGTAGATCAGTGACTCTGCTAATGAGCTGTGGGGTGAGTCTTAGGGCCAATCCTCTTAAGTTGACAGTGGCTAGTGTCTTCGATTTTGGCTTCAGGGACCTTAGGAATTCTTTTGTAATTTCATCGTCGTGACCTTGAAGTTTGTCACAGAATGTCATCCAGTGTGCACGGGAAAATAAGTCCACCACCTCTGGGGTTTCCCGTAATTTCTTGGAGTCTAAGGGTTCCTTTCTGATAAACCCTCCCAGCATGGTGAAAAAGACTCTATTTTTGCTTGCGCTTTGAGCAGACAGGGAATTCTAAGTGTGTTTCCTTCTCAGAGTGTTAAAAATGGTATCTGCAGGCCTCTTCATATCAATTCCTCTGTTTTGAAACTTGACTGCTCGTGTGCAGAAGGGCAACTCGGGATTTCTCTAAACAGAGTGCAGAGCTATGTTTCCAACATACACACAATCATATAAAATTCACAGTTTTTCCACCAGTTAGCCTTGACAGTGTCACACTTCTCTACAGGAGGAATTTAACTCAGGACTCGTGGAGAAAATCTTGGACGCAAACCACGAAGACAATTTCATGCAATGATAAGTAGACTACTTTTGGATTCACAGACAGACCTGCTTTTAAATTTTTCTCTACCCCAGCACGTCGAATTCACCACCTTTTGAACTATTTTGCATGGGAATGGTATGTTCGGGCCTACCTCTCTGAGAATTGCCACCCTCTACGTGAACAGTCCAAGCTCCTTCGTAATGCCAGGCTTCCTTTAGCGCACCTTCCTGTAGAAAGCTTTCCCGGCTCCTGGAGGACGTTACGGTGGTTCTGGACGAGTCTACGCTGCGGAAGGACGTTGGAACAGACTGAGAAGCTCGGGCTAACAACTTGCAGAGGAGGAGGACGCGTACTCGGCTGCAAAACGGTTACAAGTGCGAATGACAGCAGTTTACCATGAGTTGTTCGACCAGCCAATTTTGAATTGCTGCGGAATTCATACCGCGGAGGTGAGGTGTCCCGGCCGATCCATTGGTCGACGTCACAGCCATCATTCCTCGGCGTGTCTCTGACCACCGAATCCTTCCCTCTGCATTCACTGCCGCCATTTCTGTGACACTGTCGATTCTCTCCGACTGGACACTTCCCACGTGTCAACTGCCCATCTCTTTGGCATAACCAAGCTTATTCGGATCCTACGAGGCCATCTGACTGGCTGTGGGTGGCCAGTTGAATGGCCACCAACTTGTTCAATCCGCGCATTCTCACAATCATGCAAATTTTAGAGTATAGTTCATGCAATTCGACGAATAAGGTTAGGCACTTACCTGTGCGGCCGTGGACGTTTTTTTTTCAGGCTTTGGGACGAGGAATGCTGGATTTTCTTGTTGCTGCTTCGTGCACGGGTGCT
>APFE030201042.1:0-11702 GCA_000404065.3 Pinus taeda | reverse complement strand
TGAATGGATATGGAGGTAGGATAGGGGTCTGAAGTGGCCCAGGGACTGGTGGATGGAGTGGTGAGAAGGTGTAGAAGGATGAATTGGCTCAAATAAGGCTGAAACAATGATTGCACAAAAAGGTAGGGTTATGTGGGCAAGAGGACAGATGTGAGATGAGGAACCTAGCTAGGAGATGGAACATATGGCTCTGATGAAGCTTAAGTGGATGAAAGAGTGGTAGAGATGCTCTGCACTGTGTACATTCAACTGAATCAACAGTCTTGCAAGTAATCAAAGTCCTAACTAATCTAATCTAACTAACAATAAAGTGAATGAACAACAGCTTTATTTGAAAGAGAACCTTATATATATCAACTATGCAACGAAACATTTCAGAGATCTGAACACATAACCAAATTCTGCAAATGAAAACAGTACACTAAGGATTCCATGGTAAAGCAAACTCATGTTTTTGTTTAGGACAGCACGGTTACTTCGATTCCAGCCCCTGATCCAATAAGGAAGAGGTGAAACCAAAAGTATTTGTTGACCCTTTTCTGGAGATTTTTTCCCTTGTTATTATCCTACCAATCTATTCTAAATATCTGAAGCAATTCTATTCATAAACAGTGACCTAGTTAATAAACACAACTCAATTGCCTAATAGAAATATGTTTCAAATGCATAAAAAGGAAAACAACGATGCATAAAGGAAAGATAACAGTACATGAAGGAGGCCTTAGGCTCTCGGTTGGGCCCAACCCTGAGAGCTATGACTCCTATGGGAAACTCAGAGTTGATAGAAAATAGGACTGCTTATCATTATCAAAAAATAGTCATTAGTCAAAAGTTATGCCAAAATGGCTACAAAAGAACGAGCTGGATATGACAGCACTGTAGTGCAAAATATGCAATGGTTTCAAAAGTCCCTTACGAAGGCTGAGGCCTTATCATTTATACACCACGAGGGCCCTAGCAGACCTCCTAAATCTGGGGGACTTGGTTGTCCAACTGTTAGTAGACAGTCCCTTTTCCAAAATCTGCTTGGCTGCCTTCAAGATCCGGTTTTGGTGGCTTGTGAGCTTGGAGTTTGGGGGTGAAGATCCTGAGGAAGGGCTATTTAATGTCATAGACAACCCCCCTACGAATCCTCACCTCAAGCTTGGCTGTATTCTAGCCCATGATTGCTCGGTTTTGCTCTAACATGTGTCAAAAAAACCTGAAATAAGCACGTGTTAACCACCTAGGAAGAGTGACCACCCTTATTCGTACAAATGACATAAACATACTAAAAAATAATGCATAAACTATGAAAAATGGAGGATTGAACAAGGACTGAACAAGGATAATTAGGCAAAATGAGCCCAATAAGTTACCCAATTTGGGGCTCATCACTCCTGCAAATGTAACCAAAAATTTTCGCCCATTTGGAACCTCTGTGGCACCTAATGCTGATCAAAACACTGCTTTTACTTAGCATTTGCTAGGTCCAATATGTCATGGACTTATTGGCGGATGTGCTGAATGGGCTCAATGAAGCTATTAGCCCTATTAGCTTTGGCCTGAACATGAGTCGAATCTACCTGAGTAGCTGCATATGGTACGACCACATCAATGGGACATAGTGGCTGGAATCCCAACCGCAACTGAAAAGCACTGTGGCTAGTTGAGCTATGGAGAGCTCTGTTGTAACTGTGCTAGACATAGGGGAGGCCTTTCATCCCATGTGTGTGGATGCTTCGAGTTGTACATGCTCAAAATGTGCACGATCATCCTGTTGACAACCTCTGTTTAGCCATCCGTTTGGGGGTGGAAGGTTGTGGACTTAGTGAGTTTGGTATCAGCATAGACTAGAGGCTTGACCAAAATGTAGTAAGGAACCTATTGTCCCGATCTGAGATAATGGACTGTGGGATCCCAAAGTGTACCCACACTCATTCAAAGAAGAGCTTAGCAGTGGCTTTTGTTATGATACTCTTCTTACAGGTCACCAAAATGGCCATCTTAGAGAATCTATCGACGACCATGAAAACACAGTCATTGCCATGCTTAGTAGAAGGAAGGTCCGACATGTAATCCATGGAGATGGATTCCAAAGGTCGACTAGGAGTAGGCAGAGGAGTATATAGGCCTAGCTTCTTGATGGTTGGTTAGGAAATGTTGCAAGCAGTGCAGGATCTGATGTACTTCCCAACATCCTATTGAAGATTCGACCAATAAAAATACCTCTGCAACACTACCACTGTTTTATCTACTCCAAAATGTCTAGCGATCTCACTATAGTGCGCTTCCCAAATCATCTTGACACTCTCGCTTTAAGGAACACAGAGGTGTCCCAGGTGGCATAATAGTGCATCATGGAGGTGATAGTCAAGAACTTGTTTTCCTTCCAGGAGTATCTGTTATGTGTTTCCGAATTCTTAATCATTCTTATAAAGATGTGGCCACCCCAAAGTCTCGTGTCCACAAGAGTCGAGCACAATGGTCTGTGCCATAACCGACAACCGACTAAGGCAGTTTGCAACATTATTGGTGTTTCCCTTCTTGTACTTAATGTTCAAATGGAACTGTTGCAGGTATGTGGACCATTTGTGATGGTGATCGTTCTGCAACTTTCCTTGTGTCTATATGAACTGCGAGGGTCAGTGGTCTGTGTGGATGATCATTTCCTTCCCTAGAATGTAATGCTTCCATTATTGGTAGGCCTACACAATGGAATACATCTCTTTATCGTAGGTGGGATACTTTCGGACTGTGTTTAAAAGTGTCTCAATATGATATGTCACTAGATGCCCCTACTGAGTAATAACTACACCAATAACATAGTCGGAGGCATCTGTCTCAATCTCAAACGTTTGTTGCAGGTCTGGTAATGTGAGCGCTAGTGCAGAACAAAGGCGATGCTTCAACTCAGCAAATGCCTTATGTTGGGATTCAAACCAAAAGAACTTTGCTTTCACTCCACCCTTGGTGAATTGAATCAAAGGCCAAGCGATATGAGAGAATCCCAACACAAACCTGCAGTAGAAATTGGCAAGAACCAGAAAGTTGCGAAGCTCTCTTAGAGTGGTTGGGGCTGACCAACCTTAAATGTCTTGTATCTTGGTTGGATCCACATGCACACCCCACTCATCAATGATGTACCCCAGATATTGAAGCTTCGTCATACCAAAAGTGCATTTCTCCAAATTGGCACACAATTTGTGTTGCAGTAGAGGGTTTGAAGGACTTGTCAAATATGGTGGAGGTGATCTTCCCAACTATGGATGAAGATCAAGATGTCGTCCAAATAAACTACCATGAATGACTTGGTGAAAGGTCGTAAGATGTCATCCATTAATCTCTTGAAGGTTGTGGGGGCATTCGTCAACCCAAAAAGCATGACCAACCATTCGAAAAGGCCCTCCTTGGATTTGAAGGCAGTCAATCTTCCACTCATCGAAGGGTTTGATTGGTACTTGGTGATAACCGAACTTCAACTCAATCTTGCTAAAATATCTTGCCCCCTTGAGCTGGTCTAGAAGGTTATCAATCTGTTGGATTGGATACCTATTCCAGACAGTGATCTTATTCAGTGCCCGATAGTTAATACAAAGTCTCCAGGTCTCGTCCTTCTTATGTACCAACACAATCGGGCTCTCACAGGGGGATGAACTTGGCCTGATGTGCCCTTTCTGCAACAACTCCTGAATCTGCCTCTTGATTTCATCATTCTCCAGAACAGAGCGTCGATAGATCAGTCCATTGGATGGCGGCGCACCCACAGTCAGATTGATGGAATGCTTGACCTGACAGTGTAGGGATACCCCTATGGGTGAGGTGAATATGTCCCTATAATCCTCCACGACCTTGTCCATCTGTTGTTGTTGTGCGAAGGAGCCCTGTTTAGACATTGTGGATGTGGCCACAATCTTCTTCTTGCCCTAAGAACGAATCATAAGAAAGAAAATTTTCCCGATCTGGGAAATGATCTTACTTCATTGCTTCGCATAGATCAAAGAAATGGACACATTCTTCTTCTTTCCCTGAGGGCGAATCATAAGGAAGACAATTTTCCCAGTCTGGGAAATGATCTTACTTCATTGCTTCGCAAAGATCAAAGAGATAGCAGTAGGTGGTGCTACCTCCGGTATCCTATAAAACTTATTGCAATAAGAGAAAATAACAATGCGAGGCCTAGACTCATACATAGCATGACACTTCCACAAGTATGTTTGTCCTAGTAATACATCACAAAATTGAAGAGGAGAAACATCACACAGTGCCTCATCTATGAAAGGCTTGATGTTGTATGGAAGGTGACACCACTAGCTGACGCAGAGATCTCATCCTTGGGGAAGCCACTCAATTGTGCACGGCTACTGGTGTGGTGTGGTTAGTAGGCCCAACCGCTTCATGACCTCTATTGAAATGAGGTTCTTTTGGCTTTTGTTGTTGACAATGAACTAAAACTCTTCACCCACATCTGTGAATGGAAGAGCTGATCCTCCTCCTCTGGATCTTCGGGCTCAATCTTCTAGATCTTGGTGGTGGCAAACAGTGGCACTGAGCTCCGCATCAATAATCTGCTTCCCTTTGTCATTCCCCTTATCGAGTTCTGACTTAGAGTTAGAACATGCATCTAAGTCGGAAGCCTTTAGCTCACAGCCACCAGTGAGTGTTTGGCTCGATACTCACTTGTGTTGTGAGTGGGGCTCCTATGGAACTCACATCATTTCCCTATGTCCTTTGTCTCTGTGGTGTTGTTCTCTACTTGCGGCTTCGGCAAGTTGTCCTAGGTCGCCCCGCCCTAGTTCTGTCCTAGACAGGGTAATATTGTTCCTTGATGAAGTCTCGAAAAGAATTCCAAGGCTGAAAACAAAGAGGGTTCTCTCTCGTCCTTCTGTTCACAGTAGGTTTTCCACTAGTCCTTGACATGGGGGGCGACTTTGAGAAGTGAAAAAGTAATCTTTTCCTGATTGGAAAAGTCATGAACTGAAAAATATCTTTCCAACAGATTTAACCATCTATCTACGACATCTGCATCTATCTAGCCTTCAAATATGGGAATGTCAAAGTTGACTTGTACCTTAAAGGGAGTGGCGCCTCCAAAGTGGTTGATGGATGAAGATGCATCACCTGTGGGTAGATGCCGAAGGATCTGGGCAAAGTTATCCATCATTGTGTTCATTTGTTGCTTGAGGCTTCTTCGAGCAATATTTTGAAAGGATGTCCTGCTCCCTCGTATTTCTTTTCTTTCGCCATCGGAGGGAGTCGGTATTGCAATGCTAGTCTTGTAAAGGCTCAACCAGTTTGAGCCCTAACACCTTATAGCCTTACCTCGTTGGGGACGAGCAGACCGCTCTAATACCACTGATCTAGATTTATATAGGAACGCAACAGAATACAAATACAAACATAAACATAGAGATGCAACAGAAATAAAACTTCATTACATTAATATCAAACAACTGAAATATGCTTACATACAAAACGGAAATAAACTAGCTCGGATGATGGTAGCTTATCTCTGAGAAGAGATGTGGTGGCTACATGCCTCTGGACTATGTTACAATGAGGCTCAAGGGCCTTTTTATTGTAGAACAATAAGGGAAAACCCTAAACAACCAAAACCTTAACCCGAGGATATGGAAAGCTAAGAGTTTGTGAGCCTCATTGGGGTTAGTTTGGAAACACACTTCTTGGGGTCATAACTTGGTTATATGATCTTCGTTTGGCGCATACGATACCTCGTTGGAAAGATCTCTCTGAGTATTATAGGATTTGTGACTAGGCCATGCCTATGTGCTTGTTGTGGACCTCAAAAAAATGTTGTTTAGGGTGTCAAAACAACTTCAAAAGTTAAGGACCCGAAAAATAGTTAAAAAGAGTAAATGCTGCTTGTTGACCACTACGTGTCAACTTCCCATAGCAGTACACCCCCTTTTCTTCGCAAAAGGGATAGCGCTTGATTGACGTGTCTGTGCCATTCGACAGTCATCCTCGACTTGATCAATTTATGTTGTAAACCCAGTCTGCATATGTGAATTGTAAATAATCTTAGCAGAGTTGAGTCATGTATGTAAATTGCCTAGGTGGACCTAATTTTCTAGTGATAATCTACGTTCCGGAAGGTCTTTTGTCTCATCGATCCATGATCGGCAGAGTTTTCCTTCAGCCTAACCCCAAAGCCGGAATGAATTTTGTCATTAGAATCTTAGAGGAATCCTAGTGTGTTAATCTGCTAGATTATAGTTGTGTCGCAGAACTGGGTGGTTTATGAGGGTCTATGTCAAATGGGTTTTCCCCCTCAAGACGTAAAATTGTAAAAGTCATGATGTAAAGGTGTTGGGATAGTGCTTAAGTCTCCCCTTGATCACATTTTCAAGTTTGCCTATCAATTAGAATTTGAAGCAACCAACAATGTCGCTGAATATGAGGCTATATTGTTGGGTCTTGAATTGGCAAAATCTTTGAATATTAAGTTGCTTAGCATTAAGGGGGATTTTGATTTAATTATCATGCAGCTTAAAAATAAATTCACATGTAAAAATCAAAGATTAAGGAATTATCGGAATGTTGTGTGGGATACTATGGAGCACTTTGATGCCCTTGACCTCGAAGCAATCCTAAGAGAGCAAAATAGTTTGGCAGATGAACTTGCCGTAGCTGCTACTACTTTCCAGTTATCTGATGAGCTAATTAAAGATAAGATCAAAATGGAAGTAATATTTAGACCATCTGTTCCAGATAACTCAGAGCATTGGCAGGTCTTCAATGATGAAAAGAAAGTCATTCGTTTTCTTAATAGTTTGGATGAGTTTGAGGATTTCCGAATAGATTTTGAGGAGGATGGATCCTTAAATCATGAGCATATCATAAATCCTACTCCTAGGAATGTGGTTGCCTTACAGCAACATTTTGATTGGCATGATGCCACGAAATTGAGAGAAGAAAATAAGATGGACCCAAGCGAATATCTCGAGATAAAAATTGGTACTTTCCAAAACCCAAAGATTGTTAAAATTGGTAAAGGTACTAGTGTGGAGGAAAGAGAAAAGTTAACTAATTTACTTCGCGAATATCGAGATGTTTTAGATTTTTCTTATGATGAATTAAAGGGCTATAGGGAAGATGTCATGGAACATACTATCCCCTTAAAAGATGAAAATGATAAACCCTTTCGCCAAAAACTTAGGCAAATTAATCCTAAATTAGCCCCTTTGGTTCAGAAAGAGCTTGCGAAAATGTTTGCAGCAGGAATTATCGCTCAAACCAGGCATTCGACATGGTGTTCAAATCTTGTGATTGTTAGGAAAAGAATGGTACTATAAGGCTTTGTGTCGATTTTCGAAACCTTAATCTAGCATGCAAGAAAGATAATTACCCTTTGCCAAACATGGATACTTTGTTGCAAAGAGTAACCGGTTCTGGAATGATGTCGCTGCTAGATGGTTTTTCTGGATACAATCAGGTATGGGTTAAAAAGGAAGATCGTCATAAAACCACATTCACCACACCATGGGGTACCTTTGAATACATCAGAATGTCATTTGGATTAACAAACGTTGGGGCTACATTCCAAAGGGCTATGGATTATGCCTTCAAGGGGTTAATCCGGAAATTTATTGAAATTTACCAAGATGATCTTACTGTTTTTTCTAAATATGGTATTAGTCATGTAAATCATCTTAGGTAGGTTTTCGATAGATGTAGATAATACGGGATTTCTTTGAATCCAGCTAAGTCTGTTTTTGGAGTAACAGAAGGGAAATTACTTGGCCATATCATTTCTAAGGATGGAATCAAGATTGATCCTGAAAGAATTGAAGCAATCCAAAAGATTCCTCTTCCTCATTATCTTAAATCCCTTCAGTCTTTCCTTGGAAAGACAAATTTTATTAGAATGTTTATTCCAAATTACGCAGAAATAGCTAAGCCTATTCAAAGTCTTCTAAAGAAAGATGAAAAATTTGTTTGGCAAGAAGACAACAACAAGGCTTTTCAAGAAATCAAATGTGCTATTGCAAGAGCTCCTATCTTAGTTAGTCCCAATTATTCCAAGGATTTCATGATTTTTTCTTTCGCTTTTGAAGATACCATTGCTGGTGTCCTACTACAAAAGAATAAAGATGGTCACGAGCAGCCTATTGCTTTCATGAGTAGAGCACTTCAAAATTCCGAATTGAAGTACAATACCATGGAAAAGCAGGCTTATGCCTTGGTCGAGTCTCTTAAGCACTTCAAAACTTATGTGGGTTACTCTAAAATCATTGCTTTCGTCCCACATTCCACTGTTAAAGATATATTAACTCAAACCGATTGCTTGGGGACTCGCGCTAGGTGGGTTACTAAAATACAAGAATATGATTTAGAGATCAGACCCACCAAGCTAGTCAAAGGCCAACGTTTGGATCAGATGTTGACTGAAGGTAACGAAAAGACTCTTGGTTTGTTTTGTCTTAGCAATCTATCTTCACCGGAGTTGCAAAGATTAGGAGAGCATGAGTGGTACAAGGACATAGTTTATTACTTGATGAATCTTGCATGTCCTAACCATTTAGTTGCTCATAAGAGAAGGGCTCTTAGACTAAAAGCCACTAATTATTGCCTTATGAAGGATGGCCTTGGGTGGAGAAATCCTGGGGCATAGTGCTTAGGTGTGTTGATGACATTGAGTCCAAGAAATTAATCTCTGAGTTTCATTCAGGATTTTGTGGTGGTCATTATGCTACTAGAACTACTACCCACAAGATCCTGAGAGCTGGTTATTATTGGCCTTCAATTTTTTTCTGATGTGCACAAGTTCGTTAGAGCTTGTCAAGCCTGTCAACTATTCACTGGGAAACAGAAGCTTGTTGCCCTGCCCCTACAACCTGTCATTGTAGAGACACCTTTTCAGCATTGGGGTCTGGACTTCATAGGGAAGTTCCATGAAAATTCTAGCAATGGCTACTCATGGATTTTGACTGCTACAGATTATTTCACTAAATGGCTTGAGGCCATTCCTGCTAAGAATGCCACTGAAAAGGTTATTATGGATTTCATTGAAAATAATATCATTACTAGATTTGGTGTCCCTGCTAAGATCACTACTGACAATGCCAAAGCTTTTAGCCTCAGAGTTTTCATCTTTTTGTTTCAAGTATGGCATTATCTTGTCTCATTCGTCAAATTACTATCCTCGGGGTAATGGTCTGGCTGAATCAAGTAATAAGAATCTCATAACCATTATCAAAAAGATAGTAGGAGATAATAAGAGATCATGGGATAGCAAAATCAAGTATGCTTTATGGGCAGATAGAATCACTAAGAAGAAAGCTACTGGTAAATCTCCCTTTGAATTAGTTTATGGCTTGGATGTAACCTTACCTGTGCACCTGAAGTTGCTAGCTTATTAGCTCCTTCAGAATTTTTCTACTAATAAAGATGTTGTCCAGAATAGAATAGATCAGATTGTGGAGTTAGATGAAGCTCGTAGGACAGCTTTTGATGCTATATGTAAAAATCAGTCTAACATTAAGAAAAGCTTTGATAAATTTTCTCGATCTAGATCTTTGCAGGTGGGAGATATGGTACTTCTTTGGGATCGCAATAATGAGAAACCAAGAAAACATAAGAAGTTCGACAGTTTGTGGCTGGGACCTTACATCATTCGAGATATAGCTGGACCAAACTCATTCCACTTGAGCAGATTGGATGGTGAACCACTTGATCTACTTTCGAATGGCCAAATGCTCAAGCTGTTCTTCAAAGATGATATCTGATGCCATAGGGCATCCTTTGTATTATATTTCTAACCCTACTCCTTGTTATTTCAGCGTTTTATTTCTGATTTAGGATTAGATTTATTTTCCTTGTTAATAAATGAAGAGCTTCTATCTTTCATGTGCTTAAATGTTATATGATGATTTTTGAATGGACGCTATTTATTTCTGTTGTGTGTTGTGTGGATGCAGATCCTGGATTCTCACATTCCTGTAGTGCAGCAATGTGTCCCCACGTGGAGCCAGATGTTGACCACTACGTGTCAACTTCCCATAGCAGTACACCCCCTTTTCTTTGCAAAAGGGATAACGCTTGATTGACGTGCCCGTGCCATTCGATGGTCATCGTTGACTTGATCAATTTATGTTGTAAACCCAGTCTGCATATGTGAATTGTAAATAATCTTAGCAGAGTTGAGTTATGTATGTAAATTGCCTAGGTGGACCTAGTTTTCTAGTGATAATCTACATTCCGGAAGGTTTTTTCTCTCACCGATCCATGATCGGCAAAGTTTTCCTTCAGCCTAACCCCAAAGCCGAAATGAATTTTGTCATTAGAATCTTAGAGGAATCCTAATGTGTTAATCTGCTAGATTATAGTTGTGTCGCAAAACTGGGTGGTTTATGAGGGTCTATGTCAAATGGGTTTTCCCCCTTGAGATGTAAATTGTAAAGTCATGATGTAGTGTCTTAAGGGTTAGGAAATGTTTAAATCCCCTCATAAGTCCTAAGTCTAGGGAATTTTTCCAAAGGCTAAGTTTGGGATCCACTAAAAAAAATTAAAAAATTGAAAAGATAAAAAAACAATAAAAAGGGAATATATATATATATATTATATTATTTATATATATAAATATATAAAGATTATAAAAAAATTAATTAAAAAAACCTTAAAAATAATAAAATAATAATAGTTTTTTAGTAAATAAATGCAGGAATTTCAATTTTAATGCATTAAAAATTCGACGGATGAGATTAAGAGATATCTTGATCCTCATCGACGGTCGAGATCATTTTGACATGGATCACTCGAACTAGCCGTTGGGGATTTTTCCTTTAAATAGGGTGCCAGGGGTCATTTGAGATCATTCGATCTGTGAGTCTTGCGCTAGGGTTTGATGGATATTATGAGGTTAGGGTTTGAGAGAAACCCTGGTTTACGGCAAAGATTTGAGATATACAATCTATAAACCCTAGCATGGTCAACGTCAAGATGCTCAAGCACTTGTGACAAATTTGATGAAGCCCTAAAAGGGATAGTCTCTATTAGGCCTGGTTGTTGATAAATTTGGTGGAAATAGTGAACACAACATTGTTATATGTTCAAAGGACAATGATGGCTCTTGGTTCAAGAGGGAGATGAACACCTCTCATTGAAGATAAGCATTTTTTATTTATGATGCTTCTCTATGTCTTCACTTTTGTTTAGACTTATGGATTTGATTATTGTTTTGACTATTACTCATGCTTCCTACATATATTAGAGTATTTGGACGCTACTAACCTCTTGATGAGTTGTGATAAGTGGATCCTTCTTGAGGATCATAGATAGTGTAGGAAGAGAAGGACTAGTATTGGGAAAAGGTAAAAAGGCACCTAACAAAAAGGTGACAATGTGCTACAAGCTGACTATATAAAATAAGAAGGTGTACAGGTATTTGAATACTACAAGGTATGCATGATATATTATGTTATGTTTCAGCTATAATATTGAATGGCAAGGCAAGCCCTAAGGTATGATGCGAACATTTCATTCACAAATAGTTCTTGCATACATTTGAAAGCTATGTTGCAGGAAACGTGGTATAGAGGTTCGTTTCAGTATGGAAACGGATACGAAACGCAGAAACGCATTTGGTATGGCTGTGAAACGCGTTTCTGGCCGTACTGCCATGTTTCCCGAAACAGAAACGTGGCCAGTGCGGACGGAAACGCGTTTCAGGGCCGTACGACCCACGGTTCCTCATTAACTTG
>APFE030201036.1:0-29513 GCA_000404065.3 Pinus taeda | reverse complement strand
GACTGGGAGGCGATGAGTGACGACTGGGAGGCATTGAGAAACTACTGACTTTGCCGAAATACTGGAGTAATTCGATATTCGATTGAGGCATTCAGAAAAACTGATCCGTTCCATTGTGGTCCTGACTCCATCCGTCGGAAAAAACCTAAGATAATGATGTTCTGGTCGTGACTCTATCCATTGTGAGAGTGTAGAATAGAGCAACATTTATTTAGGCCTGAGTAAAAGACCAGGCTTGAGTAAAAGTCCATAAGCTATATGTAAATATTTATTTACACCTGCATAAAAGTCTAACAGATATATTTTAAGATCTAATTATGTCTCTATTTCATGTTGCTTATTTCATGTTGCTGGTTCTTGTTGGCAACATGAATGCATTTTAACATCTAAATATGTCTGTATTTCAGGTTGTTGGCTATTGTTGGCACCATGAATTGGTTTTAACATCTGTTTAGTTATTAATTTTATAATGTTGTTGTATAAAATTTTCTATAAATTATTACCAATTTTATACATATAAAAAATTATTTTAATATATATATAGTCATGTTTGAACTCTCCTATATATATATTGAAATATATTATATTTTTTAAGTTTTATTTTTGAATTTTATAAATGATTTTCTATTTAATTGTAAAATGTTTTAATTATAATTTAGTAATAAATAATTAATTTTAAATTTGATTATAAATGCATTTCAAAAAGTTTTTGTGAAGGTTATTTTTTTTCTTAAATGAATGTATATCTTATTTAACATTCCAAATATTAATACTTTAAAGAAAACCCCATTATCTATTTAGACATATTTTTATGATGATAGAATTTTAAATGTTTGTGCTTTTATTTTATGTAATGTATGTGTTTGTTTGTTTATTCTCTTGTTTTTATATAAACTTTAGAACACGAGAAATACTTTCATTAGAATATGGTGTATGGATGACCATTCCCCAAATTAACTATTGACTTGATACAAGTCACAATTATGATGAATTTACACACAAAATATAATATCCAAGAATTACACTTCCAATTAATTGAATGTGTATTAAATTATATATGTTCAAATTAGCATTTAGTTTAAAAAAAATTTATTTATTTTTGCAAATGACCATGTTTTTTTTGTAAGTATCATTATTCAATGCATCTTTGACAATCAAATTATTTTATAAGTATTTTTAATTAATATATATTTATAATTAGTTACAAAGGGATGTTTCATGACGATCGGGTTTTAAATTTTTGTGTTTTTATTTTCTGTAATGTATTCACTTATTTGTCTTTGCTCTTGTTTGTGTTTACATGTCTACGAATTCCACAATCACTAAAAACATTGTCTATAAACTTGATACAATTAACTTCTATGATGATTTTAAGCATGCATAGTATCCAATGCAAGAGATACACTTCAAATGAAGTGAATTCTTGCATTAACTTATCCATATTCAATTTAATAAAATTTCACTTATTTTGGTAACTAACCATCACATCATGAATGACAAAGTTTTATTTTTTGTAACAACCACTATACTATTCAATAGGTATTTGAAAAATAGATCCTTTTATAAGTATTTATAATTTTATTAATGACAGCAAAAATTACATGTTGTAGATGTTGATAATGCATTCAATCATGCCAATCAAAACTGGTGATCACAAATACCAAAAATAAAACTTCAAAATGGTGGTAAACATGTTACCCTTTTCTCCATTTATTCTTTTTAACCTTTCACCATTCTCCGTGAGAAGGAGTGGTCATTACAAGCACTAGATGGGTCCCTTCATTCATTCCAGGATTTTCCTTATCCGAATCCGAACTTTCAAATACATGATGACATTTTGAGTCCCTTGTCTACATTGCTACAGGGATCATCTCCTTCCTCGATGTGTGTCTTGGAGTTCCTGAAACTTCATGATTAACACTCCCCTTTTATACGTTTTCTTGTGTATTTTAGGCTTCTTCATTGGTAGGAGGATCCATTTCTTTAGCATCCTCTTCTTCCTCAGGCAACTGCTATGGGAATTTCCATCCCTTGGGTTTATTTCTTGTTTTCTTCCTCCTTTCAGGCGCATTCTTGGCATCAAGACATAAATTTTGTGGATGTCCCATTTTTTGACCTATTCAGCATCTAAATGTTGTGTACTCAAATTATAGGAACTTTGTCAAGCACTTCTTCTTGTTTTTCAAGAGAATATGATCTTACAATCCTTTGTTGAGGTCCACCTCCACACAAATTCTGGCAATTGTGTAGATTTTTTCCTCAATAATTGTGTATATTTATTTATGTATCGCCCTAATATGTTCCCAATGGATTCTATCAATTTATGGATCCATAAATGTAGTGGTTGATTTTGCAATCTAAAGCAAACCGACATTTTAGATACTGCCATTATATTTGCGTCGAAATATGGGAACCAAGCGGGTGACAAAAGTCCCTCAAAGCCCCAAAACCATGGACCATCTTACAATATATTTGCAAAATCCTCTCATGATGCAAATTTTACTATGAAAAAGCCCATGGAGGAAAGGTGAATCTCACAATTTATTGTCTAATTTGTGAATATCCAATGGAAGAGATCCACCTTTTTTGGCTAAAATTGTTGAATCTACATGGTACTGCTTGAGATTCATATGTTTTGAAAAAATAATTTTTTTATGGTAGATCTACAGTGATTACTCGGATTTGATTTAGTTTTTCCACTATGTAGGGGTTGGGTATATTGTGTCTCAGATCTGGTGTTGTTGAGGAACCAAATTTTCCTTTGAGGATACATATGAACAAAAGGCCTCCATTAACTTGCTCTTTATTTCATTTTGTTCCTTTCGGAATAAAGATCCAGACACTCCCCCTGTGATGCTTGAATTTCTTGGTCAAGGTGATCCTCCCCAAAGCCTCAAGTTTAATATGATGGCGGATGACATGAGGATGTTATCATCTTGTAACATGACATCTTCCTACATGGATTTCCCTCCAAAGACCAGACTTTGTAGGAGCATAGCGATACCTAGAGTATGTATGATTTTGTGCTTTAATTGTTTGACGTGATTTATTGCCCAAACCCAAAATAATATTGATTTTCCATTTTGGTATTTGATAAAAAATTGGAAGGCTACTAGATTGAGCTCCCATACTTGACAATCACACAGATCTTTAGTCGAATCAATGGATAAGTGTGGAGATGCAAAGAGCGAGAGTGATTTCCATGGCAGTATTGACTTCATAAGTGATGGCCAGACCACCGAATCTACCCACTTTGATGGAGTAAAAATCTAAATTGGTGAAAATCAAAGTAGACTCTCTAGATCTAACACTACTCCATTTCAACAACCTAATGTGCTCAGGAGATTGAGAATATCCAGATCCAGTATCTTTAACAACATATATATGAAATAAAGTGCTAAAGGTAGACGATTAGCTTTTGTAGTCAAAATTTTTCCTTTAAATCTAACCGATATTTACCTTGTGACTAAGAGCAGAGAATTGTAAGATTTCTACACTAGAGTCACCTTAATCCTACATAAGCCTATTCCCAAATCATGAATGTGATTCCCTTCACTTCCTTCTATGCCATCGTGTACATACAGGGTGAGCAAATACTTTGCATCGACGATCTAGTGAATGATACTACAATGGCTGGGGCTATCAATCTCCATCCCTACATAAGAGACTAAAACAAGTATTTACTCCATTGAAAAAATCCATTATTAGACCCGTGAGTAGTGAGATCATGACCTAGCAATGACATGAAAGGTGGATTTGATGTCTAAAGAATCATGAGTACATAAGGAAAGGGAAAACAATGGGAAATCCTAGCCATCGCACCGAGCTCGGCATCTTGACACAGTTCCCCTATCAGTATTTAATTTGTTTTTTAATTAATATATTCTTGTCTCACATTTTAACCAATTTTTTTTATTTAATTCAATGATTGTAAGTTCATAATTAGTGTATTAGTTAGGTAATGTTTTATGTTACAAAATGGGTGGAGTTTATAACTTGTTAAATCTATTTAGTACAAAATCAAAATTTCACAAATATTTTTAGTCAATAAACTTTATAGATACAAATGACCATGACAATACCATAAGTAACAATGACTACGGATTTTACTTGTAAGAATCATCACCAGTTTTTGTATGTTTGAAAATCACAAGTTTTCGTGATTTCTTTTAGTCAATATATACTTTTCAGCAATACAAATAATCACAATATCAGAAGTGACTATGAGCATGAATATTTTTTTAACCATGATCATTCAATGTAAAACTAAAAATATATCGAATGGCCCTCATGGCAATGATAAATACTAACAAAATAAAGATGAAATATAAAAATTAATTTACATATTGATGTTTTCTGATGATAGAATTTTAAATTATGTGGTTTTATTTTATGATATGTATTTGTTTGTTGTGCTTTTGTTTGCTTGTGGTTGTTTGTTTGTCTATAATATATTTACACATGTAATATCATATACAATAATTACTTTTAGATGAGTAGAAGTTGCATATTAACTTTTTAATCTTTAAAATCTTATTTTTTTAATATTTAAAATCTTGATGTTTTATGATGATAGAATTTTAGATGTTTCTGTTTTTATTTTATGAAATGTATGTGCCTGCTTGTTTATGTTCTTTTTTGTGTAAAATTTTAGAACACAAGGCTTTCATTAGAATATCCCGTATGGAAGGTCATTACGCAAATTGTCTATGGACTTGATACCTTTATGATGATTTTACACACATAAAATAAAATATGCAAGAATTACGGTCCCAATTAATTGAATGTGTATTAAACTATATATGTTGAAATTAGCACTTAGTTTAAAAAAATTTCATTTATTTTTCCAAATGACCATAACATCATGAATGGCTATGGATTTTTTGTAAGTATCACTATTCAATGCATCTTTGAAAAGTATTTTTAATCAATATATAATGATAATTACTTACAAATCCATCTTTTATGATGGTAAAATTTCAGATGTTTGTGTTTTTATTTTATGTAATGTATTGATTTGTTTGTTTTTGTTTGTATGTCTAATAAATTCTTGAAGACAATAAAACTTTTGTTAGAATAACACAATACAAATAATTTATATCATGATTTTAAGAATGCATAGTATCCAATGAAAGAATTACACTTCAAATGAATTGAATTTTTGCATAGCTTATCTATGCTCAGTTTAATAAAAGTTTACTTATTTTGGTAAATGACCATGACATGATGGATGAAAATGTATTTTTTGTTTTAACCACCACTACTCAATGTGTGTATTTTAAAATGACAATTATTTTTAATTAATATATTCTTATAATTAATTACAATTTTATGTTTTGTCATAGAATTTCAAATGTTTGTGATTATAGTTTATTTTGTCTATGTGTTTGTATTTGTACATATATAATCATTTAAACCATACAAAAATATCGTATATAACAATTACACTTTCAACGAATTGAATTTGAGTATCAACTTATTTTATGTGCAAATCTATGTGCGAATTGATATTCAATTTAATAGCATCCCATTTATTTCTACAAATTATCATAACATCTATTAATTAACATATATTTCAAATAAAAGAAATAAGTATAATATCACAAATCATTATTATGATAAACTTTTTGCAAGCACAACTACTCAATACATTTAAAAAAATATACCACAAAACATTTATCATAATTTGCAAGAACTTGTGTAATTTAGAAATTAATTAGCTTGAAATTGATGCTTTATAATGATAGCATTTTAAAATGTGTTCTTTATTTTTTAGTATAGGTTTATTTATTGTGTTCTTTCTTTCTTTTTTGTGTCATGATTTTATGCAAATGATACTGAAATCTGAGTTCGTATGGTCAAGCTATTTGTGGTCAAAGTTTTTGTCAAACTTAACCAAGTGGCCAAGTTTTACGATGCGAGAAATCCACGGAGAACCTATGCATAGAATTCGTCCATCAGGGCGAGAAAATTTGTAGGATGGTTAATTTGTCCAATTATCCTTATTTTCAAAATATTTAAAAATGACCATGTTTGTTTAAAAAGAAACTATTAAAAGTGGCAGGTGATCAAAGCCCGCCCACCTGACCGAAGAACATTGTTATGTTTTTAAAAAACCCAAAAAAGGGTCAGAGGGTCACCACCCGCACTGAAACCCACCATATAAAAACATATTATATGTATTGGGTGGCCTGAACGCTGGGGGACCTGACGCCACCTTCATAAAAATTACACATGGCACAGTTTGGAGGCGGCGAGGCTTCAATCGGGCTAGCCTGCCTCTTGGATGCCTCCACATTTCAAAATATATGAGGTAGTTCTAATGGACCCAACTGCATGCCATAAAAAAACATGAGTACAAAACTGTATATATTATGTGGGGTGTAGTGAAGTTTGAACAGCCAACCACTCTCACCATTAACGACTCTCCCACTGTTAGGCCAAACAATAAAATTTGTTTAATCCACCCATAAACTTACATATAAGCCTGAACTTTATACTCGGAGGAGCCATGAGAGGACAAAGTGTGTGGAACCTTGAATGTGGAGGATCCTAAGATGCTTAAAAGTTTCCCTTAAGGCCTAGAGGTGCCAGTGACTGAATTCAACAAGAGGATAGTCATTTTTTCAAGTTTTCTTACTTGGAGTCCATCCATGAAGACAAAATATTCATTTGAGCAACATAGATGTATATTCCCAGTGACAAAGAATCTTTGGAGAATCTTGTGGAGACTTAAAGATTCCCTTGGAGGCTGATTTTTTACCGAGGCAGAATGTTGTAAACCTTATAGTCATTTGTCACAAAATTTCACAAGGAGCCCATTAGTGTGCTCCAACTCTTCATATGAGTAGCATATTTCCTGACCATCTCCAGGAATGAATCTCTAGGGGAATCTTCAAGATTCCCAAGGGTCCAAAATTTGACGGTGTCAGAATTAGACAAATTTAAATTTCATTTTACACCACTCATCGCTAGGAATTAAATGGTGTAGCCCATTTCAGCAGCTGAGGTTTTAATTTTTTGGCAATCTTCAAAAGTGGAGGTATATGATGTAGTCATGTTATGTCTTCCTTCATGATTTTCTAAGATGATGTCTTTATTGTTGAGATCTTTGATTATCAATATGTTGAGGGATACTTGTTGCCACATTATGTGAACTTTTTTTAGCTTCTCATGCTGAAGGAGGACCCATTTGAGTGAGGGTTCTTGTAGGGAGAAAATCTCGTGGAGAGACACACCACTCGGTTTAAATGTATTTTTCCTTGTAATGATAAAGAATGTACTATGTAGTCATGGTCATCTTGCAGCATGAATGAAGTGACCTCCACTCTCTTGACACTGGGCCCAAAGAAGTAACCCACGATGGGTGAACTCCATTATCAATGCATTTTTGCTCATTGATTTGATGGTTGTTTTTATGTTTCATATTCTTTACAATATGAAGAAGTGGTATATCATGCTCTTTTAAATGCAATTATGCTAGCATCACAGAAGTAAAAGATCTTGGATAATTCTAGAAGCATACTATGGTATATCCTTTGCATTTTATTTTTTTTAATAATTTCACCATCATATTTTACATTGAGTTGAAGAGAATCTATTCAAATTTGTTAAAACGACTTTTACTTACAAGGTATGGTAATCATATGTATATTTTTTGTGTTTTCTTCATAATTAGTTGTTATCATCTTTAGATGCATCCTTTATTTTCTTATTTTAGGTTCTTTTTTATTCTTGAGTGGTTTTCCTTAGTAGTCTATCCTCTTTTTTCAAAACAAGAACAAAATCATTTTTTCTCTTGAAATAGAAAAAATGATTACATGCTTAGCCCTTCAGCTATGCCCAATGGGAAATTCAAACAAATATGGATCTAATAAAAAATATGCCTTAGTATGTATTATCCTATGGTACTTTTTTTAATTTTTGGTTGTTTAAAATAGCCAAATGAGTAGTAATTTTTGGTAAAATATGACTAAATTAGTTTTCATGAAAATTTTGCAATACATGAAACGGTTACATATTTAGAACTTTGGCTATGCGTGATGGAAACTTCAAAACTAAGAAAAAATATGAAAAAGAGAGACCTTGGTATGCCTTACTCAATGGTACAAAGTTTTAGTTTTTATTGTGTTTGGAGTATGATTATTTAGTAAAATATCCTTTAGTTATTTTCCATGAACTTAGTATCTTTTGGAACTTTGTAGATTGTCAAACATTTTTTATTAGATTTAACTTTAACATTGGTGTTGGAAATGAATTTTATTTGTAGTTATAGGGATAGATAAGGAAATGTTATCGCTTACTTCTATGAATTTCTTTATTGCAACTATTGTTTGACTTTGTCATGGATTTTTTTAGGTTAGGTTTTTTTTTAATCATTAGTTTTGTAACGAGTAGATATATGTGAAGACATTTTTTGGAAAGAGTTAGGGATTTAATTGACAATGATTGACAATGTGAAAGTCAAGATTCAACATTAAAATTTGTTAGAAAGAAATTGGAGGATGGATGGGTTTTAATTGGTTAGCCATCCAAAATCATTTCATTCTTTATTTTCTACCTTGTCTTAGAGGTGGGTTACAAAGTTTATTGATATTTTGAGTAGAAAAACTATTATTTTGAGGTGGAGAGTTGATACACCATTGATAATGTCAAGGAAAATATTTGACATGACAGAATACATTTTACGTAGTGATGTTTAATCATTCTAGCAAGCAACTAGAGGATGGTTGTCTCTCAGGTCATTATAACATCTAAAATTAATCAACTCTTCACTTGGTTTTGTGTTTGAGAGAAATTTTCATGAGATCATCAAAGATTTCTCTTTGTTAGAAATCAATGATACGATGATAGAATTGTGGCCAATTATAATATTTAGAACAACCTATTCTACTTCTTTTCCTTCACCTTAAAGGGGTTAAGTAGCAAAACAATGTTTAATCTATTTCATTCCCATGTGAGGACACCAATCTTACGTAAGCACCAAATTACATTAATTGTTGGCTCCAACATGAACCGAGCCTTCAATACACCAAAAAATGGACTTCAAATCAAGCCTAAACTAAATCTTCAAAGGAAAAACTCAACCCTAAACTTGGCCTTCAAACAATAGAGCATATCCTCTGAAACTCATATTTCAAACCACATAACTCATTCCTTTAAACTTGTCTTTAAAAACTAAAATATTGAAAACTAAAATTTGTTAGAAATCAATTGGAGGATGGATGGGCCTTAATTTATTAACCATCCAAAGCCATTTTATGTTTTATATTCTACCTCATCTTAGAGGTGGTTTACAAATATTTAGTGAGATTTTGAGTAGAAAAACCAAGGTGGAGCTCAGACACCATTGATAATGTCAAGGAAAATATTTAACATGAGGGAATACATTTTTCCTAGTGATGTTTAATATTTCTAACAAACAACTAGAGGATGGTCATCTCTTAGGTCATTATATAATCTAAAATTAATCAACTCTTGACTCCATTTTGTGTTTGAGAGATATTTTCCTGAGATCATCAAAGATTTATCTTTGTTAGAAGAAGTGATGAGATGATAGAATTGAGGCCAATAATAATATCTAGAGAAATCTATTCTACTTCCTTTCTTTCATCTGTAATGGGTTAAGAGGCGAAACAATGTTTAATCTATTTCAATCTCTTGTGAGGACACCAATCCTCTATAAGCACGAAATTACAATAATTGTTGGCTCCAACATGAATTGAGAATTCAATACACTAGAACATGGACTTCAAATCAAGCCCAAACTAGATGTTCAAAGACAAAACTAAA
Source organism: Pinus taeda (assembly GCA_000404065.3). Lineage (NCBI taxonomy): Eukaryota > Viridiplantae > Streptophyta > Pinopsida > Pinales > Pinaceae > Pinus > Pinus taeda. The sequence goes on along the minus strand of APFE030201036.1, from coordinate 19,721 downwards.
CCATGAACTTGGCCTTCAAACAATAGAGCATGTCCTCTGAAACTCAACTTTCAAACCACATAAGTCACTCCGTCAAACTCATCTTTCAAAATAACAATATTCATCCCTAAAAAAAGGAGCTCAAACATTCAAAAAACCTTCCCCAAGATCAATGCAAAAACACCTTCAAAATAATGTTCCAAATACCTTCCATAGAAAACTGCATGAACAAAGATTCACTTCATTTCTTCTTAGTTCATGAGGTATGAATTTCGGACCCACTCCCTAGCTCTCCTAAAACAATAACAAAATAATTTAGTCGGGTGGTTAGAGATGCTCCTTCTCACATATATTTATGTGTTTTTGGATGTTGGGTTAGGGATATCTTGTTGTAATGTACAATGAATATTAAAACATTCATTTCTCCTAAACCGTGAGGATTTATATAAAGTTTCATATACTATTGGAAATGTATTGGAATAAGATATCTAACCATATACCTTATGCTACCATTTGATCTAGGTAATTGGATAAAATATGCCTTCAAATATAGGGTGTCCAAATGGGGCCTACTTCTACTTTGGTTGGGTCATATCTAAAAACATTTGATATCTCTTCATTCCTATGGAATTAGAGGGAGTGCCATACAACATTGGTAATGTATCATAATATGTTATTTGACTATTTAAATTCCTCTTTCGCTTGAATAACCCTTGACGTCAATAACGACCACTTTCAACACTCACAACGTCTAAGCTAAGAAAAATAAGAATCTTGTGTTCTACATGCATTCTGATGTCTGTATGAGTGAGGTTGTAATAAGTCTAGTTTGTTGGTGTTTGGATTAAAAATACATATTAGATTAAATTTCAAATTTCAGTGGAATAGGACTATCGTTGTTCATGTTCCAGTACTATTTCTTCCATTTGGATGCTTCCTCTTGATGGGGATTATATTTGTTATAATTCTACACCCCCATTACAAGAAACTTGTCTACCATAACACATAGAACAATATTATTTATCATGATTTGGGCTTGATTCCCTCAATTAAAATTTAAAATACCTTATTTTCACTATGATATGTGATCGGAACTGTCGGCTATCGAAAATGTTCACTACACAGTGCAATCGTTTCTCTCGATTTTACATTTCCACGTTAAGAATTGAAACCATTGAATCATTTTCATATGAAAATTCATTGGGAGGTTTTTTGACCACCATTTTGAAGGTCCCGGTGGTGGAAAGGTTGATGATCGGTGTGGGGTTGACTCTCACGGACCCGTTGTTGACTGCATAAACCACTACATATTTTTCTTGGTGCTAACCAATTTTTTTGGAAAATGTAACTTATACATCGTCCCACTGTTATGACTTCTAGTTTTTGTATAACACGTGTGTCATTAAACTCTTTTCATTCATGGTGTATTTTGGGGCCGACCGTTGACCGTCCCGTGCACGCTGAACCCCTCTCGTCCTTGTGTGATGTTACATTTTGTGGTTGATTGAGACAATAACCATAAAAGCTGGGTAGGGCCTTTCATATTGACCAACCAAAAAAATTTGAACCGCTTGGTCATATACCTAATTGGTCATTCGATGGGTGCCATGTGGCTTTGCCTGATTATGCCATATGGTCACCTGCCATTGGACCACAAAGCACAATCACCTGCACACATCACAACCTCTGTCTCTACTTGATTCAAATCTCTTCAGTTACCAAAATTAACCAAAATATTTTATTTCCATGTTGTCAGCAGAATTGCATTCAAAAGACTAAATATGTTAAACGACTATAAAATTTTCCACTTGTTGACACCATCTGTTATGAAACCAGCTAACAAAAAGATAGAAAATATAGATTAACATCTTATAAATAACCCTCTTCAAGAAGGCAACCTACTTTACATTACAAAAATGAACAATTCTTAGATGATACAAATGAAAAGACCTCCTTACTATATATAGGAGTCTAAGGGTTCATAGTATAATTAGAGCTGACATACTAATAATAATGTAAGGGCACAATAATAACAATAGCAGGCTTTTATGGGGCACAATAATAACAATATGGGGACTACATGGGAACAACAATATAATAATGCGGTTGTACTAATAACAATAAGGGGTTACACTAGTAGTATAGGGACCTAACATGCCCCTCCCCTTCAAAAAGTGTTGTCCTCAATGCTTGAGTAGTTCTTGATGCTTATATATAAAATGCTTTCCCTCCCATGTGAAATATTTAGCGGGTAAGTCCTTCCACTTGATCAGAGACTCTAAAATTGATCGATTTCGTAGCTGTCAAGTTCTTTTTCCTGTGACTGCTCTAGGTTTCAATATGATTTTTCCTTCCTCGTCAAGTTCTGGCAATATGGTTTTAACTGGAATATTCTACAACTTTTAAATGAGTGGCCACACTTCTTTGTCCTTCTTCCATTCATTCCTTGTTTCTTTTATACAATCTGGTTGTTTAATAGAAATGGAGCACAACAATGCTTCCAAATCCTCATCCTTTCTTGAGAGTGCATATGCCACAACATTTTGCTTCCCTTTTGTGTAGATGATTTCAAAGTCATAACCCAACATCTTTGTGACACATTTTTGTTACTCTTCAGAGGATAATATTTGTTCTAAAAGGTATTTAATACTATCATGATCTGTTTTTATCTTGAAGTGTCTTCCAATTAGGTAAGGTCGTCATTTCTTAAGTGCGTGTAGTATTGCCAATGTTTCCTTCTCATAAATAGCTTTCTTAAGGGACATTTGTTTGTATGTATGTAACCATAAAAATACCCAATCACCTGCATCAAAACTTGTTTCATTGTGATGTTGATTTTCCTGTTGTTTCATTCGATTCTGCACCAAAGTGGCGTTATCCTTTAAAAGTTGGAGAACTTGTTGTTGATGGTCAATGTAATCTTTCACTGCTTGAATCTTTTTCTTCTTGATAGTTCCTTCTATATTGAGTGTTTTAGGAGTGGTAATTTCTTCTAGTGCATTACGATATATGGTCAGATTCATTTCTTCATGCTCTATGTGATCTTTCGCTTCTTGAACATATTTTTTCTTGATATGTCCTTCTATCTTGATAGATTGAGGAGTGGTAACTCCTACCATTGCATTACATGATGTGGTTGCATCCATTTCTTCTTTCTTGATGTGGTATTTCACTTATTGAACCTTTTTCTTCTTGATATGTCCTTCTATATTAAGATTTTGAGGAGTAGCAATTATTTCCAATGCTTTACAAGATGTGATCAGATTCATTTCTTCTTTCTCTAGGGTTAGTTCCTAGTGTATATACTCTCCTTTTGAATTTTATTGATCCTTTTCTTCCTCCTCCCCACAATCAATTTAAAATAATTTCTTCTCAGCACAGTTATGACCTTTAATGTATTTTTTATCACAATTGTAAGAGAGCCCTTTTTCGTTTTTTTCTTCCAATTGTTGTTGTGTAACCCTTGTAGGTTGTGGAAGGCTAGGAGAAACAAAACATATATCTTTATAGTTGTGAGGGATAGACTTCCTTGTTGTCAATAATTTTTCTTCCCACTTTGTAAAAATCCCTTTTTCTCTTTTTCCTTCCAATTGTTGTGGTGTTGCTCTAAAGAAGGTGTTGGTATTTGTATCCTCATAATGTGCTATAATTTCCTCTGTGAAAATTGACCACGTAACAAGTGGTTTAGGAGAACAAAGCCCTTTATGCCATAAAAATTGATCTTTTTCTAAATATGAAGATGCAATACATACCTTTTTTAATATTGGTACACCATGTAGATCAAAATATTTCTCCATCTATAGTATCCAATTTACCGGATCCTTTCCATCAAACTTCATCATCTCGATTTTTCTTTATTTTAGGAGCTCGATCTTGAAATGACTATATCTCTCTAATTTCAGATCTCCAAGTTCTGAAATTTCTTCTTGAGGTATCCCTATGAGTTCTCTTTCTAACCCCACAAGTCTGACTAGAATTTGAATATCCAAGAAAGAGTTATGCCAAAATCCCCCACGGTGACCAGATTATAAACTAGTTCAATAGAGCGAGCTTGTATGACCTGCCATGTCTCACTGTTTCGACCTTAGTACCTGAAATTGATATAAAGAAAAATACAGGAAGCCCTATTTCCAGAACTTCTTACACAATTTCAATCTGATGCTCAGAACAAACTTTATGGCAATTTTCCTCTGATCACTTGTTTGGAATGTAACTCGGGACTCTACAAAAACCTTAACTTCCTCGACTTATATCTACTAAAATAAAGTGAGACAATATTTGAAATTTAGACAAGTGATTTAGGGAAATTTATTCTCAAATGAATCTTTTTTGGAGATTATGAAACATTGTAGAAAATAAGTTATAGCAAAAATTCCATGCTGACATATTTTGGAGTAGCAAAACCCTATAATCCAAAGTTCTGATACCAAATGTTATGAAACCAATGCACAAAAAGACAGAAAAGATAGATGAACACCTTATAAATAAACCTCTTCTTGGGGGCAACCTGCTTTACCTTACACAAATGAACAATTCTTAGATGACACAAATGACAAGACCTCCCTTCTATATATAGGAGTCTAGGGGGTCCTAATATAATTAGAGCCAAGGTAACAATAATAATGTAAGGGTATAATAATAACAATAGTGGGATTTTATGGGGCACAATAATAGCAATATGGAGACTACATGAGCAGAACAATATAATAAGGGGGTTGTACTAATAAAGATAATGGATTGCACTAGTAGCATAGGGACATAACACCATCAAATTTTGGACCCTTGGCCATCTTGAAGATTCCCTCAATGGTTTCTTCCCGAAGATGGCCGAAAAATATGTTGCTCGGATGCACATTCAAAGCATGCTATTCTGTTCACTCTGAAATTATATGAAAAATGACTAGAAAGTGGGCATGATTCTGACATTTTCAAAAAACATTGCCATGGGAATCTTTTAGATTCCATAAGATTATCCAAAGATTCCTTGATGCTAGACACCTGAATTTTTGCTGCTTAGATGGATATTATGATTTTGCAATTCGATTCCTGGTGATAAAATGTGAAAAATTTTCTATAAGCTTGTCACATTCTCAAAATAGCCTCTTTGGCCCTCTAAGGGAATCTTTTTGGCATTAATTGATTCCTCTGCTTTGGGTTCCACACCCATATTTTCTCATGGTTCCACTATGTTCATGGTTTTGTTGCTTAGCATTCTGCACTCTGTGTTATGTACCTAGGGGGGTAATATGGGGTACCGAGGGAGGTACCCAAGGTAATAATGTATATATTTGTTTTGAGGGTGGAGTTACCAACAAGCGTCATTGGTCAGTTGGTTAATGTGATAAGAATAGAGGCGGGGAGCTCAGGGGTTCCATCCCCGTCGACACCCCACCTTGGCGAGTATTCGTTATATTGAAATGTTGATTGTTTAATATTGTTGATTTCCTTGTTTTAGGGAGCCCGAGAGTTAGATCGGCAAGGTTCGAGCCCCATCGCTCTCATAGTGCTCGATATTTGGCATCATTTGGTTAGTGGGGGCAGGTTTTGCTGTGGCGGCCCACCCACCACTACTTTTGAATATATATATTGTTTAGAACTTTCACTAAGGGTGGCATTGTTTGACCCCCTGCCACCCCATACTTAATAAATTTTGGTATGATATGAGCGGTGGGGTGGGTGGGTCTAGAAGGCCCACATGCTGACCCCCGCCCCCCAAGTTTTTTAATATTTTTTTTAAAAGAAAATTGGATCTTTTTAACTTTGTTGAGAATAAGGGGTTTTGGGAAAATTAACCATTTGATAAATTCATTGATTCTCAATGGTCATATTCCATGCATTGAGCTCCTATTAATTTGTTGCCTCCTTACACCTACTACGTGGCCAAGATTGTCCTGAACAATGACCGTGAATATTTTGAGCTTATGAACTAAGATTTGAGTGACATTAGCACTATTGGAATCAAGGTGATGAACACTATAATCTGGTCCTCATGTCACTCCAATATGACGACTTTGATTTTTGAGCTATTCATAGCCACTTTTGAATTCTAAATGTGTCTGGAGCAACCTAGATCATTCCTCCCACCTGAGGAGATTTTTTTCCTCGAAAAGCATGAACATAATCTACAAACATTGTGTTACATTATATGCACCACAAGTGTCCTAATAGGTCAGCATTCCTTCTGCTTCACCATTTTTCTTTGAAGCCATAAGTGATGAATCGACACCTGCATCCTCTGCAAGCATGCATTATGTCTTTGCAAATTACATGCTCAATTACATGACCAACAATGACCCAAGCATCCCCATACTTTCCAAGAGTCTACAAGACACACTCTTTGGTCAAATTTACATCAGAATAGAAATCAGTCCCCAACCATCATTAAAAGGCAAAAAATTCATCGTCGCTTTAATATGTGACAAAAATCACAATCATTTTTGAATTTAAATTGAAGCACGGGATTTCCAAAAATGAGGCCATGAGAAGCTACGATTTCTAGAAAAATAATCTTTGACTCATGAAAGTGAATGGGTCATCATCCTGGACCTGATTCACTTGTTGAAAAACATTTCAAATGGTTCTTGTATGGGAACTTTGTCCTTGAGACATTTCGCTATATGGAGCCTCCAACATGTGGATTTTTGATTACCAGAATTGTTGCAATGATTGCAAAAATTATTCTTCCTCCAGACCTTCTTAACATTCTATCCATGATGTGAAGAAGGCCTTCCACGGCTCATCCAATTTCTTGTTTCCATCCACTTCCAGGACTCAACAACCACATGGTTATGTAGACGAAAATCTCAACTGTTGAAATGGACACAACTGCTAAATTTGTGGCACAAAATTGTGTCAAATGACTATAAACTTTGCCCCTTATTGACACTTTGAAGTTATGGACCCTCAGGCATCTTAGAGATTCCCTCAAAGATTCCTTCATGAAGATGGAAAAAAAATTAATTTCTCGGATGAAGATTCTGAGCACACAATTGCACTCCCTGCAAAATTATGTAAAAAATGACTATAAAGTGGACGTCATTCCGACACTGTAAAAAATTCACCTCCAAGGGAATCTTTTAGATTCCACAAGATTCCCCAAAGATTCCCTTCTCCTAGACACTTGAATTTCTTCTCCTCAAATGGATATTCTAACTTCATAGTTGGAATACTGGAAAGAAAACATGCAAAATGACTATAGGCTTGTCACATTCTGACACTAGCATCTCTGGCCTCTAAGGTAATATTTTTGGCATCAACTAATTCCTCCGCTCTAGGTTCCACAGCCAAATTCACTCATCATTTCACTATGACCACGGTTCCATCACTTAGTGATAAGCCCTCCACCTCAGCTCTGATCTGCCACATTTCCTCCAACGAATGTGAAGGTCGAGTTTATATATTTGTTTTTGAGGGTGAAGCTACCAACGATCATCATTTGCAAGTTGGTTAAGGTGCTATGAATAGAGGCAGGGAGGTCGGGGGTTATAACCCCTCTGATCCACCACCTTGCTGCGTATTCGGTATATTGAACTATTGGCAATCTAATTTTTGTTGGTTGTTTTGTTTAAGGGCACCCAAGAGGCGGTTCGATCGAGCACATTTGAGCCCTACCACCCTCATAGTGCTCGACAATTGGCATAGTTTACTGATTGGAACTTTGATAGAAGGTGCCAGGGTTTGATTTCTTCCCACCCCAACCTTAATACAATTTGATGTGATATGACCGATGGGGTGGGCGAGTCTGGCGGGCCTAACCTACTCCACATATATTTTCAACAATTTTTGTTTTCTTACAACAAATTGGCTCCTTTAACTTTGTTAAGAATAATTTTTATTGGAAAAAATAACCATTCAACAAATTCATTAATTCCCGATGGTCAGATTCCATCCATCGGGTTCTTGTGAATTTGTTGCCTCCTTAAATATACCACTTGGCCAAGTTTGACGAAAACATTGATTGCAAATATCTGATGTAGACGAACTCAAATTCGAGTGCTATTCATGCCATTAAAATCAGGGCGACGAAATCTATGATTTTATCATGTTTTCACTTCAATCCAAGGAATTTCATTTTTAAGCTATTCCAAGTCACTTCTAAATTTTAAATGTCTGTAGAGAAGGTGGATCACTCCCATATTAGCTACTCATCGCCTTGCTATGTTAGTGCCTAGTTAGCACCCATGTATTTTCCCATCACTGTATCATCATCCATATCAGTGCCTAGTTGGGTTTCCAGGTTAGTGTACAATCTAGCACATCAACTCAATCTCTATGTCAATGCCCAATTGGGTTTCCATGTCAGTGTATAGTATGCCACATCAATAGCTATTTGCCCTGCCATGTCGTCTTGCTGATATCATCTCCTGCAACGTTATCCTGCCATGTCACCTGTATGGATTTCCATGTTTTAGTCAAACTTTGACTTTTACTTTTTAATTTTTTTCCCAAAATCTTTGACTATCAATAACTTCCGCATACGAGATCAAATTGAGGTGTCGTTCACATCATTGGAATCAAGATGACGAGTTCTTTGATTTGATGCCAGTTTCAAAATAATTTTAGCACTTTGATTACTGAGCCACTAGGGATCCATTTTGATTATTTCTCCCCACTAAGGAGCTTTTGGTCCTGTAAACCATAAACATGGTTACAATCTCCATCTGTATAACATATGCCTCTGAGAGTCCACCTTCCCTTTCTTTCACCATTGTACTTTGGAAATTGGAATTATGAAATCAATACCTGTAGCCATATGAAAAATTGTAGCTATAGATACATGTCAACTAACAGGACCCAACAAATCCATATTTTCCAAGAGTTTATAACACACTCATGGTCAAGCTTACGTTGATTTACAACATAAATCATATCCCATGCTATCTAGCTAAAAGGCCTAAATATCACTATGTTGCATACACAAGTGATGTTACAAATTCATCACTTTTACAAATAATTTCGGAACATGAGATTTACAAGTGTGGCCTTGAAAAGCTACTTGAAAAGGTTTCCAATTTGGGTTGTAGCTTCTTGGGGTACATATTTGAGTGGATATCTCAACACATGGCTCTATGATGCCCATCCTTGTTACAAAGCTTGCATTGGATCTTATCTATACATAATTTCTCGGCCTTCCTTTGCCCTTAATGTGGAAAAGGGTCTTCATGTCTTGGCTCCTTCCCAGTTTCCATTGTTTTCGAACACTTGGAAGCAATATGATTATTCAAACGACAAAATGTACATGGTTTTTGATCCCATAATTTCTTCCTAAAATTTCTAGTTTGTTCATAATTGAATGGAACTCTACAATGCATATGTGGATCATACCCTGTTTGTTCATAATTGAGAGGAACTCTAAAATACATATGTTGATCATACCTTTTAGGCTCTTCCTTGCTGTAATTCTGAGAAATATATTTTGACCATTTTCTTCTCCTAGATCTCTTGTTGGAGTTATCATTCCTACAAAATGGTGTGCCACCCTTCCTCTTAGTTGGTATTGGATATGTCTTAAATTATTTTTACCCTTTAATTTATATTTGTTTTTAATTTAATAAATTAATTTTCAAAACAAACACAATTCTTTTTAAAAATATACAACTTTCTCTTTTGAACATGCTAAAGATGTCGTTTTCAGGGTGCCTATGTTTCCTCTAATTACAAAACTAAATTGTAATAAGCCTTGATAAATTTATATTATGACCTTTTTGATTTAATATTAAGTTTCCCCTAACAAGACAAAGTGGGTGAAGTGATGTGACATATGACAGTGTAAATATCCATTTTTATTAATATAAAAGAAAATTTGGCTTTTTGTGTTATGATTCTTGAAAAAATATTAAAGGTTAACATGTGATATTATATTTCTAATTCACACGAAATGAATTACGCCAAAGAAGAGGCAAGAAAAAAAAAAAACCGACAAAAAAAAATGTCATTGGTGAAATCACTTAAAAATATTCTTGGAGATAAAAGGGGTCTGATAAAATATAAAGGTATATTTGGAAAGAATGATTGTACTCACCCTGGGAAGTAGGAGTTAGAGCTTTGTGTGAACTACCTGGAAACATAGTTCTTGGTTGGAGGAATGCAATAGCCTTTAATTTATTTCCAACAAGAAAATATTATAAAAGTATATTCTAAAAAATAATACACTTGAATGTGTGCAAAGATGAAAAAGGATATTATATAATAAATTAATTAAACTTTTTTGGATAGATAAATATATAAACATGAGAAAAAAATACACTTGAATGTGTGAAAATATCCAAAAGGATATTACATGTAATAAATTAAAGAATATGGTTTGCATGGATAAATATATACACATTCATAGTAACCCTTATTCACCTATAAAAATATAGTTTATTTTAAGCTACTATAGAAAAGAACATTGTAGGTAAGAAAAATAAATTTATACATAGTTTAACTTATAGAAAAATAAATGTATACCTAGTTTCACTTGTTATAGGTCAAATGACTGGAATCATATCAATTGGCCATGGAACAAGCAGTCTTGCGTAAGGGAATACTAGGGCCTAAAGGACACCTTCTCAAAATTCCATGACAAGGGTTCAGCATGCCTCTTGCCTAATTTGTGTATTCTCTTCTTTAAAGAAAATGATAGTAATAGTAAATTATATACAATCATTACGAAATATATATATATATAGAGTTGACACAAATATCTAATGTGTACTCATAGAATTGAAATAGAACAAATATTATAGTATCGTAAACTTTTGATGGAATCATTTCATTACACACAGTAACACGTAATAGATTGCATAAATTGTTCTTATTAATAAAAAAAAAATACATTGTTGGGGCTATATGATGGCGAAAACTATTTTCTCATAATTAAATATTATCACTAACAGAGAGAGGGTAAATCCCTTGAATTGAAATTGATATACATGCATTATTTTGAGTGTCGGTCCTTTTGGAAAAATCCCTAGCTAGATAAGGCTTTTCTTTATAGTCAAATGACATGAAATTTCCTTGTGGCAAGCATCAAGTGAAAATTGGAATTAACATTAAAACCTTGTAAAGAGGAACCATGGGATAAGTACTTGAAGTTGAAAGTGCATGAACTTTGACCCCAAAACAGTGTCGTAAGATAACCCAAGTTGGTCGTAGACTAAACTACACACATAAGAAGGGAATTCCTTAGTTTGAATTGGAACCACTCTAAATTAATCAGGAAAATAATGTTATAGAGGGTTTTGAGATAAGTAAAGTCTAACCTTAGTAACATAGATGACATCCTTGGATCTGATACTTTGTTGTAAAGGGAATAACATTAGTATTTTACTTATATTCTTTTACAAAGAAAAATTATATCGAGATGAGAATCAAGTTACAATTTAATCATAGAGTGATAATTCTAGAAAGATTGTATAATATTGGAAGGCACTGCATGTATGAAGGGTATTTGATTTTCAAATCATTGAGAAAAATAGAAATTATGCTAAAATCCTTTGAGGGAAGCATAGCCAATGTGTGATACATGGCAACCAAAAAGTTAGAAGTAAAACATACAATAATATACCCAATATGCAAGAATGGCTATACTATAACAAAAATATGTGAATGCATAGGAACTAAAGACCTTATTATAGCTTACTAAAGGATTTCATCCATACCACATTTTACAAGGAGTTCGTTTCTAAGAGCATGATATGACATAAGATTTTCACATACATTGCACATAGAATCACGTCATCTCAAAAAATCAATGTTCTGTTTTCGAGAAACCTCATTGAGAAAACTATATTCGATATAGTAATGTTCATTCTTTCAACTACATAGTTTTGTTGAGAATTGTATGGAACTATGCTCTGATGTTGAATCCCATGCTTGCAGAGATATTTTTCATATTCATTAGAGTACATTATCTTCCATTAACAGTATGAAGAGAGCCAATATGTGATTATGTTTCATGTTCAATCCCTACATGAAAATCCTTAAAAGTTTTGAAAGCTTGAGATTTACTTTTCAATAAGTACACACAACACATTCTAGTGTAATCATCAACACAATTCTTCATACATTTATTTTCATTAGCATAAGGAAAATGCATAGGACCAAACAAACTAAAATACATATGTCCATCCTTTCTACATGAATAAAGGGGAATTGCTAGAGAATGTGAACAAGGAATGATAAATTTCTTATATTTCTAGTGAATGTGAACAAGGTGAAAGTTATCCCAATAATAATATTATACAAAGAAGAAGTTAGAAATGATTATGCATAGCTATAGACCCATGCAAATAAGGAAGTGGCAAATCCCACATATATTTAGTAGGGTACTCAATTAAGATATTTAATGCTTAAAGTAGTTAGGTGTAAAAATAAAACGTGTTGAGTTCTCATTCTTTGGGTATTAAATCACCCTTGAAGAGGAAGGGACATGACTAAGTAGACTGAAAAATGAGATAATATTGACGGATAGTCTATGAGCTCTTGGTAGAATAAACAACGTTACAATGTAGATAAGCTCGACAATTTTCCACATAGTAGAGAAATTTTTGGGAGGTAATATTTAGAGTGGATTAATATTCCAAGGTTTTTCAAAATGAAAAATAAAAAATAGTTGTCAATTTAGACAATTTTTTTTAATTTATTTTCTCAAAGTTTATACTTTAAAATTATTTTAACTTAAAAATCATTAGAAATCTCAATATTTTTATGAAAATATCATTAAAAATTTTAGATTATGCATATTATGGAGTACTAATGTTACATAAGATTTATAAGCTTTAAAATAAATTTTCATCCTTGAATTTTTTGCTAATAGAAAGAACCCTTCGAGAAGAAAGAAAAAACATGGCATAGTTGTGGAAAATATACAAAATAATTAAGTGAGTAAAAGAGAAGAATAACATGAGACATTTTTGAATAAAACTAACATATGTGGAATAATTAACAAGGAATAAAGTTGTGGGTCATTTAATTTTTTCATGTTGTGAGCCTTTGTGACATAATCCTCATGAAAATCCTCAATGTGAAGGGTGTTACATTTTATGATATTTTTTCTTTGAAATGATGAAAGAAAACTTAGGAACATAGATGTAATTATATTACAATTTAGTGAAGGAAATAATGGATGCTTATTTTATTTCGTAATTTTTTTTAATGCATGTCCAAGTTTATTTCACCTTCATGGCTTATTTTGATCATAGTGAGAACTCAGGAATTGTGATTGTACATATATAACAAACATATGAACATTTTTAGTAGAACAGTTTCAATAACAGGTGATGTAGGTGTTACCTATCCTAAATAATGTGTAACGTTGAACAATTATCGCCTTCTTAATGAAAAGTACTACCTTTCCTATTCAATGTATATCTATTTTAGTAGATTTCCATATATTTTAATATTTTTCCTAAAATACATTCATTAAGTTGTCAATAACCACCAAAAAATATATTTTTATATTGTAATGCCATTCTCTTCCAAATCACATGGAAGGTGTCTTACATATCTCACACTCAGTCAAAGGGGGATTCGCATATGTCTCACTCATTCAAAGGGGGGTTTTCATGAATAATGAGGTTAGAGGAACATTAATATGTGTATAATGGTTTCAAAATATGTTGGTTTGTATCCTTTAAATTCCATTCCTAAAGAAATAAATGGGAATGCATTCGAGATTTTCATAATTTTAATACAAAAATCTCTCATAGATTGTACATATCAATGAAAGTCAGTGAAAGTCATTGCATTGAACTCAACAACGCCTTAGATTTCAATACAAAGACTCAACATTTAACTTAGAATTAAATATACAAAGTGAAAAGAAAAGACAAAACAGAAAATAAAAATATAAAAGAAAATCATATAATTATATATATATTATATATAAATTGATAAATAAAATGGGAAATCATAATTTTACAAATCTAAAATACATATAAATAAATTTTTGAAAACATATTTATGATTCCTCAATTTTGTTATGTTGATAGTGTATATATCATATAATAGGATTTCTATAAATTTAATTTAATTATTAATAATCAATAGATTGATGGTACAGATTTCATAATGAATAATTAATATTTTTAATATCATTCATTAATAGAAGGATGAGATTTATTTAAAATGTAGTTATGATCTCTATTCGATTTCAATTTAATTAAAAACATTGTTTAAAAATTGATTTAAAATATACTATATATATATAATATTTTGACTATAAAATGTCCGCATGGGGTAGCTCAAGTGGCAGTGGCCGTGGAAATGAAGTCTCACCGAACCAGAAGTCTTGGGTTCAAATCTTGGGCTACCCTGCCCCTGTAGTGGGTTATGCAACGGACATGTAAATCGGAGAGTCCTACCAAAGCTTACAAAAAAAAATATTTTGACTATAAAATGATTTATTGGTTTTATTATAACTATTGTGACCATATAATTAAATGGATTGAACGTTTCTATACCCATCATTATATTATAAGAATCAAAACACTAGCCCCATTATTATTATTAGAGATATATAATATATACAAGTATGTTTATCCATGTAGATTCACCCCACTATTATTATGGAAAGCCTTTAGTTGGAAACGTTTCTTCTTACCTCACCATGGCTTAGAAATAACACATTCCCAATTTGATGTGTTGATATGCCATTTTCTACTTAGAAATACCACATTCCCAATATGATGTGTTGATACGCCATTTTCTTAAATTAATTAATTTGAGGCAATTTAATTAAAAGAGTATACCTAATTTGGACAGAAATCTTATCATTGATATGTGAATACTACCATGAGCATTCCAACATTTTCCACGGGATTTAAATATCTATGATGAACCTAATAATTAAATTATAACTATCTAATATCTATTCTTACTATCAACATAATTATAGGCACATATATTTTGGAATTTACTTCCAATTTAAGTTAAAATAAAATATTGACATTAAATTAAGACAGACTAGGGAAGCCATATAAATCAAATGGATCTAACTACAAATAAAATTCAATCCATGATAACCATAAAAATGGGCACCCCATTATTCCTATCACATTTCATAGATTAAAAAAACAATAGAAATGAACTAAATTATAACTTTATTACAAAATATATTGTGCTTATTTATAAAAAATAAAATTAAAAATTTCATGCATATTTCAATAGTAACAAAAAGTATTAGTGGAATATTTTAGCGATGAAATATGTCAATATTACTATGGATGTTCCAACATATTCCAGGAGGTTTAAATATCTTCCATCAACCTAATAATTAACTTATAATTATGGTGATTAGCATAACTATAGGCATATATATTGTGTGTTCGACCGATTTACATACTAATTATTGGACTCCAAAAGGTGGATCATTAATTCTTATTGGAATGTTTATTTTATGTTGGTGTATTTCCTAGTTATAACATTACAACCAAATCTCCATTTCATGTTGTTGTCTTTAGAGTGAATATTGCTACTATCCAACTCAATATGTCATGAATCCTAGAATGATTGGAGGAAACTTTGTCAGTATCAGTCTACATGGATCGGGTTTTACCTTTACCATCATTTTCTTCTATAATTGTTATCCTATTAACATGGGGTGAATCACAATTCAAGTCGATGTTCAATTTTTTTTTCCTGTTGGGTTCAGTCAACTATCCTTGGTTCTATACCTATGATGAGCTTCTTTCTATGTTGAGATTGTCTGGAGTCGATTGTTTATGTTCCTGTTTTTGCTGAACTACCATAATTTTCTATAGTAATATTTCAATGAATACATATTTTCCATGTCCAAGAAACTATAATACGCTAGGCCAAATAGATTATTCTAGAAACTGTTCTAATTTTCTAGTCTTCTTTTATTTTCTACCCTCTATAGTGTATCCTCAAAAAAACTTCATGCAATTGTGTGTATATTTTGTTGTTGTTGTGGGTCTTCTAGTTGAATACCTAGAAATATTTCATTCACATTTATTGTATAAGTTTACATCCTATTTTTTTCCAACTCTGTGAGTCTTATCATGCAATATTCCTATGAGATTATGTCATAGGTAGTAAGAGGTCAAATTTAAATGGTTGTGTATAATTATGCTTCCCTTTCTTCTTCTTTTTTAGCATCTAGAAGGATTAAAACTATACCCCCTTGTTCTTCTCGAGCTTGTGGTGGAATTCGGAATATTATGTTAGATTACTAAATGATCATATATATCTGGTCAATTGTAGGCTGACACATAATCTCTTGCTTGTCTACGTCTAAATAGTCAATCTACCAAACTTCAATTATTTGTAGGGACAATTGAATGTGCGATAATGAAGGAAACATTGTTTGTATGTGTTGAGGTGTTCTCCATCTATTGGAATATTTTTAAATATTTTTGGAGGACTAATTATTGAGGTTTGTTTCATGTCTAGCCAAATTATTAAAGAGGGGAGCCAAATGGACTTATTGGAAATTTCACATTCATATTGGTTCATATTCAGCATGTCACCAATGTGTTTTTCCTGGTTGTACATTTTTGTTGTTATTATTACTTGACCAAGTTATTGTAGAATACTCAGTTTAATGTTAGAGACTCTCCCTATTCATGCAAAATGACTCTCTCTCATTAGGAAAAATTTAGAAATAAGAAAAAAAATTTGAGATATCGAAAGCTTAATTTAACAATGCATATATTTAACACAATAATATAAACATGACTAAATAGGAACCGAATAAAGAATATGTATTATTTGTACTACATTGAATAGTGAAAATAGGAAAAAAAACCATATAGAAATACACAATTTTGAAATTTTATAATTTTGAAATACATATAACTAAATATAGAAAAAAGCATGTCTATACTTGATTAATATTAATTGATGGAAGGAATAATAGTTGAAATGAACTTCAGAGACCAACATTAAGACCTTAAATGATCTACAAAATATACACCATCATTGTGTCATATAATGGATGAAATGCGAGTACTCGTCAAGATCATTATCATATGTTGACTCACGAAAAATTCATTTTGGGTCAATATCTATAATCAAAATATCATCTCCAAAATACACAACATTTATTATATTCCTTTATTATGGGATTGAATTTGGAGTTACACTTCACTCAAATTTATCACTATGTTATGCAACTTTAAGTACATAAAAGATATAGCTTTAATGCTATAGTTAATGTGTTAGATATTAAAATTGATGTGTGTTACAAATTTTAACTAATTACAATTTCATGATTGGGAAGTGTACTAGGGGTCATAGTTTCTACAATTGATTGCGTTTTAAAGATTGTAGTGCAGAATGGTTTAATTAATTCTAGAGTTAGTCCCTTAAGAATTATCAAGTGTCATTGTTTTTTAATAGTAATAGTGGTTAGAGGATGCATTATGGAAGGGTTTGTAATTATGTAAGAGTATGAGTGATGACACTAAATTAGTGGTTGTGGGTCATATTAGTGTTTTTACATTCATAATGATTTTTGGTTAAGGGGCACATATTTTATCAGATATTATAGTGGTCAAAGTGGTCAAAGGTTACATTAAATAAGGAGAACAATTTTGTGCGGGTTAATATATAGTGCAATATATAGAAATATGTAATAATAAATTCATTATAATTAGTGAATTTACAGATACATATATTAATATATATCTATATAGATCAAAATATTATTGGTAAACCCAATGTGTGTTTCCTACCTCATTGTTTTAATTCAATAACTAATTGGTTCTACTTAAAAAAGCACATTGATTTAGTAGCTAGATTTTTCATACTCCTAGAGTTTTGCAAGGCTCTTAGAAATATTGAAAAAGATAGTTTATCTCAAACTTTGAAATAAATATTTTATTTATATATTTATCATTGAAATTTTCCAAACTAAAAGTATTTAGAAAATAACATAAATTAATTATTTTTTAATTACTAATGAAAGGATTATTAATCCATATGACTTTAATGAAGATGGTTATTAATCTATATACATTTATTTATTACTTAAAAAAATTATTTTATAGTGAAAAATGTTATTAAGCCATATGAATTTAAATTTTTTTTTTTTATTTAACAACTTATCCCCAAATTCTATTTTGACAATTTTATTATTTAGCAAAAAAATTATGTATAATTACTTTCATAGATTTTTGGAAATTGTGTGCATTCAAAGATTGACATTTCAAATTTGAGCATTAACTTTGTGCATAGTATGTGGACTTTGAAGAAAGGAATTTACACATTGAGCTTTTAAATCTCACCATTACTTTTTTAACTTTGAAATTTTGCCCTTTTTGCTGCAAAAGAAACTGCCTGTTTTTTCGTAGGTAATCACCCACGAGGGATTTGAACCAATCCAAAGTCCTATGGACAAACTCGCCATTTTTTTACTTAAAAATAAAATAAATATTATTTTAAAAATTTATTTTTTAATTTTTTTAGCTTTGTCATCAATGTTTGGGTCTTTCTCATTTTAAAATTCGCAATCTTTTATCTAAAAGGAATTAACAAATTTTTTTAAATTTAAACTTTTAATATCTCTTACTTTTACTTTCCTTATATTTTAAAAGTTAATTATTTTGATTTGCATTTTTTGAATTTAATGGTTGTTTTTTTTCATGAGCGAATGTAATTAGTATTTTTCTTTTTAAATTTAAATTACATTTTGCTTTTTCCGGCTGTCATTGAAATTAATATTCTACTTTCTATATTTGGGTAACTCTTTGCTTTTATGGGGTGTCTTCTTCAATTCGAGCCGTTTAGTTCATAGCCGGTTCGGCCGATTTCAAAAATAACAATGTATCAGTGCCAATATGTAATTATTTTCTTGATCACGGAAACCATGGTCATGATTAAGTGTTCGCCGATAGTGCTTTCATTGGTAGCGCCAATGTTGTTGCCTCAAAATTGTTGCCTCTGTTTTTTGATGGATCTTTGAAAGTTAGACTGAGACTGAGCATATGAAGGTCATGTGTTTGACTGATTATCTTTGAAGTGGGTGTGTTTGATATATGAAGATTGTGTGTTCCATCATCTAGCATTTCATAACTCTACTTCAAATCAGGATTGAGGTAAGTAGCCATTTCTGTCATTTCGAATTATGTTAACATGCTTGAGCCATGCCGCTTCTTCTTGATGAACATGTTAAATTTTTCTTGCAATTACGGATATTGTTTATGGATAATTTTGTTTGCATATTTGAAACCATGCCTCTTTCTCAAGCCATGTTTTAAAATACAGTTTATAAGTTTTTTTACAACTATATATATAGAGTTTATGCATAATTTTCTTTTCATTATTATTGTTTTAAGGGTTTATAAATTTGTTCCTACAACTATGGATATCTTTAGGGATAATTTTGTGTGCACATTTGAAATATTAAACACTTGATTATAATTATTTTTCTGCAGCTATAAAAATCACTTATTGATATTTTTCGTGTTCCATTATATTTTTTTCACAAACACTTTGTCATCAAGATTCGTGCTCAATTACTATATCTGCCCAATCCTATGGATTGAATTTTTCTCTTATCATAGATACTCGTAGCCCCAAAAAAATAGATTAAGACTTTGGCTTCATAGAAATTCACGCAAACATTCACGTCTTTCCGGATTTGTCAAATGAAGGATTGTAAATGTTTCCGGGGTCGGGAATACACTTTGACGTCTCAATTTTTAAACTGTATTTTAATATGCAAATAGATTTAGCTTTTCTTTTATTCCAATTGGAATTTGGGTTATATCATATATTTTTTAAATTTTTAATACACA
>APFE030201029.1:0-24046 GCA_000404065.3 Pinus taeda | reverse complement strand
ACAAGGCTATCAAGAGAGAATTATACAATATGGCTCTAGAGAGAAAACAATATACTATAAATGTAAGAAAAAGTAAGACATATTGGAATAACGAGAGAGTGCATTGCTAAAATTAGGTATATAATCAACTTAGTTTTGTAAAACCAATGTTCTTAAAATTCGTTAACATAAAAAAAACAATAGTATTATAAAAAAGGTAGAAAGATAGGGTCATGAAAATAACAAAGGGTAGTAAATTGCAACATCATTTGATATAGGTAAAGAAGGCATTATTTAACAGGTTTTTACTAGTCTAATCCTCGTGATAGTCAAAACTAAGTTTGCAAGAGTAATCTAGTGTGTAGGTTTGAACCACTTTATTCATTGTAAAGTTATCCAAAATAATAAAAGGTCGATGCGGTAGCCCTCGAGTCACTTAGTTTAGTGTTTCATTTGGTTTAGAATTTTATACATGGTTGCATGTATGTACAAAAGACAGGATGCTTCCACCAACCATCTTTTAAAGTAGGTGTTAAAATAAGATATATATGCAGACACAACCTATAGTCATAATGGCCCATACATTTAAATATGTCTAGTCAGAACACAACTAACACCATCACACTAGACATTTCATGAACAAAATGCCATGTCCCTTTTTGGCTATCATATAAAAATCAATTTAGACCTACTGCAAACAAGATTTTGAGATAATTTGTTGGTTAGGAATATTATGATGCCTACCACCCAAAGTTTATTTGAAAACTCAATGATTGGGTCTGGAGTGTTGATAGTTGTTCCTGTCATAAATAAAAATTACATAATTGTGCAAGCAGTGACCTGAGTCTCAAACACCCATTCTTGTCTAGAAATTTATGCTTATTACGTTTATCTTCAGTGTCACCAACAAGTAACATTCTCATTTTTCCTTATGGGCCGCAAAAAATCTCATTCGTAATCTAGAAGCTTCTCCATTGATTTCGACGCTATGGAAAAGAGAGAGGGTACCAAGGGAAAAGAAAAATAATCCATCCAAACTTTTATCAAATGCAAAAAACAAGAGACTCAAATAGAGTTGCGAGGTAGATGACATAAATCATAGTTCATTCATTTGCAAGGACTAGTTGGAAAATTCCACCTACTAGCTTGGGCATTGATGCTCAATGGGAGATGTGGGCAGTAGAGGTAAAGATGACATGGAGGATAAAGTGGTTAGATTATCAATTGTGATGGATATTATAGAAAAGGACTAGATAATGAATTCAAAGTCAGCTTCATCAACCCATGAGATGGGAGCCCCATCAACTGAAACCATATCATAACTTATAACAGACAACAACAAGAAGACTTGTGGTATGGTGGCACTAATGCAATATCATAGTCATGATTATCAGGGTAATCATGAGACTAAATAAATGTCCTGCTTGAGTAGGAATGAACTGGGAATATGGAACAAGAAGTGAATATAAACAAGTGTAATTATCTACTTTATACATATTTAATACCTTACTTATCAAAAATATGGGACAGGAACTAAACAACACAAGGCACAATTCTATCCTTTAATTGGTCATACTATCTCCCATTCCATCTGTTGGGCTTCCCTTTCCTCTCTGTAGCTTTAGATGTCCTCACATCAGTTGAGGGTTGAGAAAGATCACCATCTTCCCCTGGCAGAAATGATTTGTAGACTTTTCTCTTTCCCCGAGGTAGAGACTAAGGAGCACTTTATGTTTAAATATCTTTTCTAAATGAGATAAGTGGGAGGTTTTATTGCATATACAAGGAACTGGGTAGCATTTTATCAAAATTATTCAAACATTTCAATCAGAAATGCCTTGCCTTGCAAATTAGAGATACATTTTCTCTCAAACTGCGCCTACTTCAGAGTAATTCTAGAGAAGCTACTGAGAGTGCCTCCTCTTTTCATCAGATCCAAGACAATGGGGGATTGAAATTCTTAATGAAACTTGGTTGGAAAATTAAAGAGCTGCCCCATCATTTCTCCCTATCCCACACCACCAAGGCTCCAAAATTTTCCGCGTTGAGGGCACCTATGAGAAACAAAACCTTTCAAAAGCATCACCATTGCAGAACGCCTACTCAAGGAAGCATTACTAGTTTCTCCTCATCTAGCAGGATTTATTCAACCTTGTATGTGAGGAGTGGTTCTACTTCTTCTTACGCCTCCACTTCAACCAATAACCAATAGCAGTTTGATGTTAGCTAGGATTACTCACCACAACTATATTTGTCCATGCCTCTTGCTAGAGGAAATTATCTGTCTGACACATGGTTTTAATGTCCATTGCATTAAGTTGGATGATGAGAATGATTTTCTACCTCCTCTAGTTGTAGTGGAACCTTAGTTCAGAAATGCTTCTTTTACTGCCCCTTATTCACTTTCTATGGTTTTCCTTCTTAGGACAACACTCTTGTACATCTATGTTTATCTCATTTCAGGTTACTCTTGTACTCATTATTCATTTCATTTTAAAGGGGCTTTTCTTTTTACCCTCCTATATTTTTTTTGGCTAAAATTGTTGGTTGTCACTAGTTCCTTAGGTCATTAATCAACTTAGTTTGGGAAAACCAATGTTCTTAAACTTTGATAACACCAACAACACCACAGTATTATAAAAAAGATAGAAAGATAGGGTCATGCAGATATTAAAGGGTAGTAAATTGCAACATCATTTTATATAGGTAAAGGAGACATTAGTTTATAGGTTTTGACTATTTATCTAATCCTAATGATGTCCAAAACTAAGTTTTCAACTGTAATCTAGTGTGTAGGTTTTGAACCACTTTATTTGTTGTAAAGTTATCTAGAATAATAAACTATCCATGAAGTAGCCCAAGAGTTAGTTAGTTCAATGTTTCATTTGGAGTAGAATTTTTATACATGGTTGCATGTATGTAAAAAGACAGGATGCTTCCACCAAACATCTTTTAAAGTAGTTAGTAATAAGATGTATATGCAGACACAACCTATAGTCATAATGGCCCATACATTTAACCATGTCTAGTCAAAACACAACTGACACATCACACTGGACCTTTCATGAACAAAATGTCATGTCCCTTTTCAGCTGTCATATAAAAATAAGAGAACATCTGCTACAAACAATAGTTTGAGATCATTTGTTGGTTAGGAATATTATGATGTCTACCACCCAAATTTGATTTGCAAACTCAATGATTGGGTTTGGAGTGTTGATAGTTGTTGATAGTTGTTCTTGTCATAAACACAAATTACATAATTGTGCATAAAGTGGCCTGAATCTCAAACACTTGTTCTTTTCTAGAAAGTTATCCTTATTATGTTTATCTTCAATGTCATTAAGAATAGCATTCTAGTTTTTCCTTATGGGCCACCAAAAATTTCATTCACAATCTAAAAGCTTCTCTAATGCTTTTGATACTGTGGAAAAGAGAGAGGGTAACAAGGGAAAAGAAAAAGAATCCATATAAATCTTTATCAAGTGAAAAAAACAAGAGACTCAAACAAAGTTGCAAGGTAGATTACATTGATCAATAGTTCATTCATATCCAGGCACTAGTTGGAAAATTCCACCTACTAGCTTGGGCATTGATTCCCAATGGGATATGTGGGTAGTAGAGGTAAAGTTTGCATGGAAGACAACGTGGATATCCTATCAATTCTGATGAATCTTAGAAAAGGGCTAGACAATGAATGTAAATTCAGTTTCAACAACCCATGAGATGGGAGCCCCATCAACTGAAACCAAATCATAACTTAGAACAGATAGGAGCAAGAAGGCTTGGTTTTGGTGGCGCTAATGTAGTATCATAATCATGATTATCAGGCTGATAATGAGAGAGAATAAATGTCTTGCTCGGGTAGGAATGGGTTGCGAATGTGGAATAAGAAGTGAATATAAACAGGTGTAGTTCTCTCCTTTATACATCCTTAATCACTTATCTATCATAAATATGGGACAAGAAATAAACAACATAAGGAACAATTCTCTCATTTGTTTTGCCATACTATCTCCAGTTCCATATGTTGGGCTTTCCTTTCCTCTCAATAGCTTCAGATGTGCTCACATTAGTTGGGGGTTGAGATACATCACAATCTTCCCCTTGGAGAAATGATTTGCAGACCTTTCTCTTTGCCTGAGGTAGAGACTAAGGAGCACTTTCTTTTTAAATATCCTCCCTAAATGAGATAAGAGGGAGGTTTTATTGTAGCTACAGGGACTTGGGAAAAATTTTATCAACATTCTTCAAACACTTCAATCAACAATGCCTTTCCTTGCAAATTAGAGATACATTTTCTCTTAGATTGTGCCTATTTCAGAGCAATTCTAGAGCAGCTACCCACAACGCTTCCTCTTTTCATCAGATCCAGGACAATGGGGGATTGAAATTGTTAAAATTGGAAACCACATTAAAGAACTTAGCTTATGGAGATAACCATTCTATTGAATTCCTCTTTTTGAGAGAACCAAATTCGATATAAAGATTGTCTCATTTGGATAAGCAAAAGTGTAATTTTGAATTTTTGTTTTCTCACAATCAATTATCAAGGTTGGCCTCTCCTACAATTCAGCTCATTAAACCCAAAAAACACGTCTCTTGTCCTCCATTGAGTTATATAGATAGAGGTGCCTTCTCCCTCATTTGTTCACATCATTTTGCTTATTATTCTCTCTTAATTGGGTTGCAGAAGAGGAAGATCTCCAGAAGCTATCAAGGGCAAGTTTTTGATCTCTTTGGTCTTTATCATGAGCCAATTTCCTCAGTTAGGAGGTGAAGCCTCTTAGGAGGAAATATGGGTTTTATTGTGTTCTGTTCTGGGCCTATTTCTCTTTCTGTTATAGTTCTAAATTCATTCTAAAGTTGATAGCAGGTTTGGGTGTGAGACTATGGTATGAAATCTATCTTCTAGGTGAGCCACATTTACAAGATATATCTCTCAAGCAGGTTGCAGGCATTGAATTGATAAACATATGACTGTGAGGGTTAACATCTGCATAGGTAGGATGAAGAATTGTTTTGATAAAGGCAAATTGGTGTGAAGGCATGTTTGAGGGGTAGAATAAGCCTTGTCTTGTAAATAGATAGAGGGCGGACTACTTGGAGAAGGGTCGCAATTTTGTAAGTGTTGAAGCAGTGTACCACTTACCCTAACCAAAGCTCCTAGCATCAACAACATTATTCAACCTGTTATCTCAAAATCAGATCCTAATAGGCTGCTGATCAGGTTGACTCTAAGTAACTATTTCAAACCTACTTTAGGCTGAGGCTTAGCCTCCTCAACTTGAGAGGGCTCTCTCAAAAAAGGGGTTAATGATTTTGATTATAGTTAAGATGGCTAACTCTTGTGAAACAACTGTAAGAATATGGATGGTGGAAACACATTTAACAACTATCCATTGGGCTTATGGAGTCAACAAAATCTCAATATGACAATGAATTCAACCCTACATAGAAGTCAGGGCATTCAGCATTTAAAATATTCAGAATATAACAACTCAAATAGGACCACCCAGTCTATGAATGCATACAGGAATTTAGAGCACATCAAGTGAATTCTAAGTGATTACACATTCATACCACTGCAAGAATTAGGAAAAGGACAACATCACACATTCTGAACATAAAAATCCCTCATGAATCCTGAGAAGTAAACCCAAACATGTATTATCAAAACAGAGTCTTACATAAGCCAAATATCAGCCTTTTTCATAAAATTTCCAACCCTTTTTACATTGCTGCTTCAGCTATATATAGAGTTCTTTTTCTATCTAATTGAGATTCCTCCTCAAGCATGAGGGGAACTCGAAGACTACTTCTATTACTGACAGCTATTAAACTTGAACTACTTTAATAACATACAACAAACTGTTAACTAGAGTTTTTAGAGATCTAAATCAAATAGGACTCTAACTTCATATTACACGAACAATGGCTTTTATTAGGATCATTCTCGTTCTTTAACATCTGGTCCTCTTTTAGTTTGGCTGGGATGGGTGTTCAATGCTCCACGCTGGTCTTATATGCCATATCCTCTCCACTGTCCAGAAATATAGGAAACTACCCTTGCTCCTCGGTCTTATGGTTTTCAAATCCACAGAAGCCGGTCTTTCATCTTTGCTTTCCAAAACATGACAGGTGGTCATGTCTATTGATGTGTTGTCCACTGCTTTTAAAACAAAAAACGCATTCAGGTTGTCTTAACATATCTGAACCGTGCTTAAGCTGCTCACGTTATGACAAAATTCAAATTTGGATCTAAACCATATTTCTCCATCTGTCTTAGTCCGATTGATTGTTGTAGCTTCGGATGTCTTCTTGCATATATTTGCTCCTCAAAATTTTCCCGCTTCTTCTTCAAAATTGGTTGATTTATATTGGAACCATCACCTTCAGCAGTTTCGTAGCGCGCTACGAAACTGCTGAGTTGTTTAAAAGACCTAGTTCTCAACCCAAAAATTTTATTAATCGAACACTTTATTGTCAAAACTTCCTTTAAACTTTCCAAAACTGAATGGACATTTGGATTTCTTCAAGAACGTGAGATCAAGCAAACTCATCAAAACTCAAAACATAATCTTACTTGAAATGTGATTTCATTTAGAAAGTTCCTTTAGCTGGCTTAACTGTGCCTTTAGATCTTCTATTTGTTTCTTCATAATCTTGTTCCCAGCTCTCAATTGCATATTAATCATTCTGATGAACTTGGCTTCTTTGATTGCCGGCACTGTCCAAGTATGAAATTGAGTATTACAGTCAACCACCTCTATAGCCGCATTCTCCTCCCATAGGGTTTTAATTCTGTAATAATTAGCTTGTAAGATGGCATGTCTTCTAGCAGCTTTCTTCAGTCTGGCAATCTCATGCTTAGCTGATTCCAATTTTATTTTCAAGTCTGCTATATTGTCTTCTTTGGATGTGGCGATTGTTTTTCCTATTTTCTTTCTTTGCTGGCGTTGTATCTCTTCCCCTGTTTCCTCTGTTCTTGGTGGTGCCTCCGATACTTGTTGAAATCTGCTTGTTATAGGTCTCCTGGGTTTAAAAACAAATTGTTCAACTTGCTCGTCAAATTTAAGCTCTTTTGAGGCTTTGGTTTTCTTTGTACTCTCTTTTTCTGACTGTATCAATTCATCTTCGACTAGTAAGGATTCCTCAAAGTCAATAGCCTAAAATAAATCATTTAGATTTCTCTTTGAAACTGGACTTTCTTCAACCGCTACTGCTTTACCTTTTTCTTCATCCATTTGACTTCTTGTTCTTCTCCTTGAGACTACTTCAGCTATGCTTGCTTCAGGTATAGTCTTTTTAATATGAGCTTTTTCCTTAGTTGATTGTTGAGGTGTGTCTTGAATGATCAGTGGCTGTACTGGCTCTCTCACTTGTTTCCTTGCCTGTAATTTTGGAAATCTCTTAGCTCTTGCTTCTGTTTGGAGATCTGCTATTGTGAGATCTCTTGCAGGTAGAGGACTAAGGCCAGTCTGGCTTTTGAAACCAGCCATAAAAATAAATGAACTCCAATCTTTGCCTACCTTTTGAAGCTCATGTAAGACCAGTAGTTTAATCAAACCATGATGAAACAAAGAAGTTTCACAAGCTTCTTTCCTCAATTGTACTTTGTCACACATCTTGCTCAAACTACGGAATAGATAAAAAGCTAGATCAATGGAAACCTTCCCTGTGAAATGCAAAAGGAGCTTGAAATGGTACGAATACACCTTGTTATACCTTCCTTCGCAAGTCAAGTATTTTTGTATGCAGGTGAGTAAATGTGCATAAGATTCTTTGACATAGCTCCTGGGCACTGACTTAGTTAAATCTGCATTTACAAACTCCTTCTTTAAAAATCCTTGCAAGGATTCATGTCAAATTTGAAAATTTTGAACCAGTCCTCTTGTCCTCATGGAATCTCTGTCACAGTGGATATTATCTTTGGCGAGACCTGCAATTCTATCATAGCTACCTTTGAATTTAAGCCTGTGAAATTAAGCGCAAATTCTTTGGTTACCTGTGCATATCCTCCTTGTAACTTCTTGCAAAAATTCCAGCACCCGGCTTTTTTGAATGCCTTCTCCACCTCTTTATTCCTTAGTGCTATATCCAGGCCTTCAGACTCGTTTCTTAGACATTTGCCGGATCTGTGTTCTTTTTTCTCCATTGATTTCTCCATGAAGTGTTAAAGATTTGCAAACAAGGAATACTAGCTCTGGTTTGAACTGTAACTCAGCTTCCTTTAGAATTCTGCCTCGCTTGAAAATGCTGCCTCACTTGATTATACTTGTATTTGAACTTGAAATCTTGCCATTTGAAATCTTTCAAATTGTAATCTTGCATATTTGTTATTCATGCAAGGTTTACAACCATCATTAAGATTTATGCAAGGTGTCCTTTCTTGGAAATGGTGATTCATGTGTATCAACAGATCTAATGGTGGTGATAATGGCGATGGGTGGTGGAATGTGATAAGAGGAGTACATGAACTGACATGAGATGACACGGTCTGTGATTCACATAACGGATTTGACATTTCGGGAAAGATTCGCTGCGAAATGCACGAATCCCTGATTTCGTAGCGCAGTTAGTTTGAAATTCGAATAATGCGCTGTGGAATTTCCTAACAAGGTTTGCGCTGCGAAACTACTAAACTATAAAAGCGCTATGAAAACAATTTAATAGTATGCATGCACTACGCAATTACCAAAAGGCTTGGTGGTGGATAACAAAATGACATGTGGCTATGAAACAATGGTGAATGAAGGAGAACCAATGGTAGATAGGAATATACTTGACTCATGACCTCTTAAAACTTCATACTTTAAGGAAAAAAAAAATGAAAACAACATAGACTAACGCTGACCTTTGTCATCGGGTTAGGATGAAAAGTTACATATATCAGATTTTTTTTTTTAAAGTGATAACACAACCTTCATTATCATAATATATGAGTAATTTCTATAATTGTGAATATTTGGTTGATGGTTGACTTGATTATAGTAGCGCTTAGATAAATTGAAAGAAGCCCTCATCTATCCAAGCTTCTTCTGTGTATGTCATCAATTTAAATAGGATACATCTTGTTAGCTCTATAACTTCATTTATGATTAAGGGTTCTGATTGTGGATCTCCTCATTGGAAAGACAATCTTGAATTTGTATATTATTGTACTCTCTTTGCTAAACATTTGATATTAATAATAAGAATATTTGATCAAGGGTTTTCCCCATCTTGGGGTTTTTCCCTAGTTTGAGCCAATTCCTGAGTTCTCTTACCTTGTCTTGTCTTCTACATGTCATTTATGTTCTCTCTTGACTTATTGTCAATGTGATAATGGATTTTGTGATTGCTAATAAAAATAATGGAAATTAAAGATTGGGCCTCTATGGAACATTGAAGTAATTGATCTAGCAAAGAACATGTTAAACAAAAATTGACATGGTATCGAAGCTAGGGTGAGGGGATTCCCAGGCAAGGAATAAAGCAATTTCAAGAATCTTTTTGACAATTTTGGCCTCCTTCCTCTTCGAAGATCAGTCATCGTGAAGCACTGAAACTCCTACTGTAAAATTATAGGTTGCAGACCTGAGAAAGGAAATGAGATCATGGCCTCATCAATCAAGCATCTCTAGGAAAAAACTCTGCATCAAATTGTTTTTCAAATGATCTATATCTAAGGCCTTTTGTCATGATTACAACCTGGACGCTTTGTACTCTTTAGGGACAAATCTTCTATTATGAAATCACCCATGAATTGAATTTGGTTTCTAGATAGTGTCTCACTCAGAATTCCTTCTATGTTGTAGGATTATATGAAGTCATATGTGAAGCTATAATTTTCCTAGCATCTAAGCTTATATCTATAATGTTATTCTTGATCTCATTGACATGCCTTCAACCTTGTATTAGGGATTTTTATGTCTCATAGAAAAGTATAAAGTGCTACAAAAGGTAAAGTATCCTCGGCCCTTGTCACATCAATCAAGGGGGTTTGAAAAAGAGTAGTGTTTAGGGTTTTCCATTTGGAAAATGCTTATTGAACGTAAAGAATCAACCTATGTGCGTCTATGAGATTTTGGTATCAAAGGAAAGGGGGTTCATGAAAAATAAATATCCTTCCAAGGATTTTGAAATCTAAAACGCCACGTTCTAAAATCTCAGGAGTTGCTCAAGGAACTTTAGCAATTACAATAGATTTGTAGAACTTTGCAATGCTTGAAGAGATAGGATGGATAAGAAAAGGCAAAAAAGTATGCGTGGATCCTTCCTAGACCCATTAACATTACAAGAAGAGTATTTAGGTGATTATTCTATGCATCAAGCTATCTCTTGTTGAAATTATTTGGGACAAGCGAAATTTTCTAGTTCTTCTTTCAAAACAGCGAAATTTGATAGCCTATTATTCTAGCCTCAAACCATTTGTAGTAAATCCAAGTATTGCATTAAGACTATTGTGTAGAAGAATCATATCTAAAACTTGCAAATATCATAAAAAAATCTCATTTGTATGGCAATCCAGGGTATGTTCTCAATTCACAGCATGATTGTTGGTCATCATATGCAACTCAAATATGGATGACTTTACAGAATTGATATAGCAGTAAGGCAACTTTACATTGGCATAACATCATAGTATGACTCCATTTATATTTTTCAAGATGTTGCTAATGAATTAAAAAATAGTAATAGGTATAGGACTGCATATGATCGTTAAACCTTTCATGGTATTTTGGATATATGGTATCATGAATACATATATACTATGACATCAATATCTTGTAGCATTTTTGAGATATATGTTGAAATCTCATCTCCAGTGAAATCCTAATACCTATAAGACATATTATAATTGAAAAAAGTATTGACAACATTGATAATAAAGATAACATCTCTCTTAGTTATTGCATTCATTTCACAAATATAATTGTGAACTAACTTATATTTAGTATTTACTACAATAGTTCTGTTGGTATATCTCATTGTACATTCTGTCCTAGCTAATTAAGGAAGGGTTTGTTCAAAACTGAGGTATAGAAGATATAAGGGCAGTCTCCCAAATTGATCTGGCAGTCAATTCCACAAGGTTTTGATAAAATCAAGTCTTCTATAGTAAAGGGTTCAGTTGAAGCAAACTTTCACGAGTTAAAGGATTAATCCTTACATAAGTCTTGTTCAACAATAAGAATATTAGGCTCTATCTAGGAGCAATCCCATTATGTTCATAATTTCTCCATTGTTGTAGAAGTGTGGTGGAAGGATGACTTAATTAAATTCTAGTAATAAATGTTCTCTTCAATATGGCTGGAGATGTTTGGAGTAGTACTAATAAAGGTTAGTCACCTTGACTTAATCAGAATTGGAGCAGATCATTCCATATCAATATCAGATCAAGCCTCATCGAATCTCTATGCAATCATAGTGCCTGTACTATTGAGGTACTATCAATACAACACATTAGTATCTCATATTAAAGAATACGATAAAAGATGAATGTCCAACTTAGGTAACACCCTAGAGGGAGCTATAAAATCCCTGTCATAATGGACAACCTTGGCAGTTTGTACAATTGTAGACAAAACTAATATCTATGATTTAGGTGAGATCCTTTGTCTCTAGATACAGTGGGTTTAGCAGACGATCCCCTCCAAAGAGAGTTGTTTTTTTAAGGTCATCATGAGAAGAAAATAAGAGTTATGATGAAATGAAGAAGTTGCTATCCAAATATATACAACTTGAGAAGATCCTGGCAAACTCCCTAATATTTCACCTCAAAAGGATAGGGCCTTGAAAGGATCCTCTCTTGCATTATTGACTTATGATGCCTACAAAGCTCCTTTGAAGCTCCCTTAGGAATTAGAGGAAAATGAATAAGAGATTGATGATTACATATTGAGTCTCAAAGAGGCTATTGACCTTTCGCAGCAAATGACATCCATGTTTATGGAAGAGTAGTGCCTAAATTATGACATGTTTGATTGCATCAAATTATTATCTACAAAGTGGATGGATCTCATGATGAGTAGGTTGCTGGGTATACACTTTGAAAAAACAAGCTTAGGATTGTTGTCTCCTTAAGAGGGAGTAAGAATGCCAAATATTTTCTTCAACAAGATATGAAAATAGCAGAGGATTATTTAGTACTGCCAAGATATCTACTATATACACATCTATAGAAAAGGATTGGAAAATGAATGCAAAGTTGGTTTCAGCAACCCATGAGATGGGAGCCCCATCAAATGAAACCAAATCATAACTTATAACAGAGAGAAACAAGAAGGATTGGGTATGGTGGCACTAATGCAGTATCACAATCATGATTATCAGGGTAATCACGAGACCAAATAAATTTCTTGCTTGAGCAAGAATGGTTTGGGAATATGGAATAAGAAGTGAATATAAAAAGGTGTAGTTCTCTCCTTTATACATATTTAATCACTTACCTATCATAAATATGGGACAAGAACTAAACAAAATAAGGCACAGTTCTCTCCCTTGTTTGGCCATACTATCTCTAGTTCTATCCGTTGGGCTTCCCTTTCCTCACAGAAACTTTAGATGTGCTCACATCAGTTGATAGTTAAGATAGACCACCATCTTCCCCTTGAAGAAATGATTTGCATACTTTGCTCTTTGCCTGAGGTAGAGACTCAGTACTTTATGTTTAAATCTCCTGTCTAAATGAGATAAGAGGGAGGTTTTGTTGCATATACAAGACCCTAGATATAATTTTATCGTCATTCTTCAGGCATTTCAATCAGCAATGCTTTGCCTTGCAAATTAGAGATATATTTTCTCTCAGATTGTGCCTATTTCAGAGAAATTCTAGAGCAATTCTAGAGCATATACCCACAACACCTCCTCTTTTCATAAAATTCAAGACAATAGGGGATTGAAATTCATTGTGACACTTGGTTGGACAATGTAAGAACCATCCATAATTGTGTTATGAAACTAGCTTACAAAAAGATAGAAAAGATATATCAACGACTTCAAAACTAGACTCTTTGAGGGGGAAACCTCCTTTACATTACACAAATGAATAATTATTAGATGATACAAATGACAAGACCTCCTTTCTATATATAAGAGTCTAAGGGGTCATAATATAATCAGAGCCGACATAACAATAATAATGTAAGGGCACAACAATAACAATAATGGGCTTCTATGGGGCACAATAATAACAATATGGAGACTACATGGGCACAACAATATAATAAGGGGGTTGAACTAATAACAATAAGGGGTTACACTAGTAGTATAGGGACCTAACATGCTCCTCTCCTTCAAAATGTGTTGTCCTCAATTCTTGAGTAGTTCTAGATGCTTGTGTATAAAATTATCATCTTTCCATGTGGAATCTTTAGCAAGTAAGTTCTTTTACTTGATGAGATACTCTAAAATTGATTGATTCCGTAGCGGTCGATTTCTTGTTTTTGTGACTGCTTTCGGTTCCAATATGATTTTTCCTTCCTCATAAAGTTCTGGAAATATTGTTAGAACTCCGATCTTCTCACCTAGAACATTCTTTAAGCATTAAACATGGAAAATTAGGTGCACTCAGGAAGATGCAGGAACTCCAATTTGTATGCCATAGTACCAATCTTTTGTAACACCTTGTACGGACCATAATACTTTGGTGATAATTTATTATCCATCATAGCTTGCTTGAGGGACATTTTTTTGTATCGTATAAATACCCAGTCACCTACATCAAACTTCTTTTGCTGCAATGTGGATATGCCTATTGTTTCATTATATTCTTTCCCAAAGTGGGGTTATCCTTTATATGTTGGATAACTTGTTGTTGATGCTCGATGTGATATTTCACTGCTTGAACCTTTTTCTTCTTGATACGTCCTTCTATATTGAGAGTTTTAGGAGTTGTAATTCCTTCCAATGCATTACAAGATATGGTCAGATTCATTTCTTGATGCTCGATGTCATCTTTCACTTCTTGAGCCTTTTTCTTCTTGATATGTCCTTCTATCTTGAGAGTTTGGGGAGTGGTAATTCTTGCCAATGCTTTACTATTGGCATTATGAGACAAGTATTGTCCTTGATGGCAAATCACACAGATGACAGATCATAGTGCAGAAGGTCAGCAGCAAGGATTTGATGATCAGACTGCAAGAATGAAGAGAAAATATATATACGCATGTTCACTTTGACGAAGTCACGTATACACGTGGGTTGGATGTTCCCAAGGCGCGTATGCGTATACAAGCACTTTAATGCAAGGAAAAGCGTGTATATATTGGAGAACTTACTTTTGGTCCTTGGTATTTGAACCTATGATTTTTGGACCATAGTATCTCGTTAGATGTGTTGATCCCTAGTATTGGGTCCATGGTATTGATTTGTTATGGTTTTGGATTGTGGTATTGTAAAAGGCCTAAGACTATAAAAGGAGAAGAAGATCATTAGGAAAATGTATTGAGAAAGTCTTGAATATCTGATGAAGGAGGAGATGCAGTATGCAGGTTATGGGTTGCTTGATCTAAGCTAAGGAGGGATCTCACAAGTTGATGGAGAACAAGATCTAAGGATAAATCGGGATCAAATGGTTTGAAATGAACTATCTCTTTATACTTTATTATGCTTATTATAGATCTGTATAATGACGCATGTAATGTTATGAATTGGGCATAACTTAAGTCTGAAATCAGTACAAGTCATGATTAAATATTTATATATTTGTACGCGGGTTGGCTTTGGTAAAAGCGCGTATGGACGCGGTTTGGTTTGTCCAAGTAGCGTATGCACTTTAATGCATGATTTTGATGATACAGTTGGTTCTGAATAGTGTTGCAGAGTTCAGGGTTCTACTTTGTGTTCTGGTGACTGCTTTTTGTTGACAGGGTTCAGTGATTCAGTATTGGGTGATTCAGAGATTGATAATGCTAGTGTTGATTGATTGTGTGCTTCAATGATTTTGATGGGTCCAGTATGAAAATTGGATGAAACGCAACCTTCAGATTATAGTGTTGTGCTTCAGTGTATCGAGTCTGAAAATTGATGAAATGTGGTACCTGGAGGAAGAAAGAGAAGGTTGTAGCCTTCGGTAGGTCGAAACCTACGTACTAGTACATCAGCTAGTACAAGAGCCAAGGAGGTGGTAGCTCCCTTCTAGTAGCATCTGGAAAACAAATAAAGGATGGAGCATTTCTGCAGGTAGCGGCCTGCATACTAGTAAATGGATCGGCTAGTACAAGAGCAAAGGGGGTCGTAACTCCCTTCTAGGAGAGTCTGGAGAACGAGAGAAGGTTGAAGCCTTCTGCAAGTAGAAGCCTGTGTACTGGTATAAGTCTGCACCAGTATAGAACTATTGTAAAAGGAATTTCTTATTAAAGAAGATTGAGACGACTTATAGCAGGTGGTTTTCACCCATATTGGATTTCCACCTTATATCATGGTGTTCATGTGTGGTTCTTGTGTGTGATGATCTGTTCTGTTTTACTACTTCTGTTTACTATTCATATGGTCAATGAAGTTCTGACGCATTATCTAAAGATCAACATGTAATGGATTATCTGAATCATGAATAATTTGGATATGCGCTAGTTGCATTAGACACAGTCGCATATACACGCGGGTTCACTTAACTGAAGTAGCGTATATGTATCTAAGTATGGAAATGAAAAAGTTTTACTGATTTGATAACACTGATTCACCCCCCCTCTCAGTATTATTTCCAACATTTACAAGATATGATCGGATTCATTTCTTCTTTCTCTGGGGTTAGTTCCTGGTGTATATCCTTTTTTTTATGTTTCTTGATCATTTTCTTCCTCCTCTTCACAATCTATGTAAAATTATTTCTTCTCAGCACACTTATGACCCTTAGTCTATTTGCTATCACAAATGTAACAAAGCCCTTTTTCTCTTTTTTTTCAATTGTTGTGGTGTAAATCTTGTAGGTTGTGGAAGGCTAGGAGAAAAAACACTTCCATATTTATAGTTGTGAGTGGTAGGATTCCTTGTTTCCATAATTCCTCTTTCAATTTTTCTTGCCAACCTAAATGCCTTCTCCAATGAATCAGGTTCCCAAAGACGAAACTTATGTTGAATGTTATCCTTTAAAGTCCCTATAAAGACATCAATCCTTTACTTCTCTGGAATATCATTTACCCTTATATTCAATTTTTGGAAGTCCTCAATGTGCTTTGCCATTGAACCCTTTTGTTTGAGATTTATCAATTGGCTAAAGAAGGTGTTGCTCTTTGTATCCTCAAAATGTGTTATCATTTCCTCTGTGAAAATTGACCAAGTGAAACGTGGTTTACGAGAACAAAGCCCTTTATACCATAAAAATTGATTCGATTCTAAATATAAAGATGAAATACGTACCTTTTGTAACAGTTGTACATCATGTAGATGAAAACATTGGTCCATCTGTTGTATCCAATTTACCAGATCCTTGCCATCAAACTTCCTCATATCGTCTTTTCTTGATTTTAGGAGATTGATCTTGAAATGATTATAACTCTATAATTTCATATTGCCAAGTTTTGAAATTATGAAATGTGGTAGCTCTCTGAATCCTATTTTTAATGCCACCATTCAGATTGAAATTGGATTCTCCAAGAAAGAGTTATTCCCAATCTCCCACAATGACCTAATTACAAACTTTTTCAGTAGAGAAAACTTGTATAAAGTGATATGTGTCATTGTTTCAACCTTTGTACCTAAAAACGAACAAAAAACTACATTTCATCCTCATTCTGTAACTTCTTACAAAATTTAAATCTGATACTTAGAGAGAAAGTTATGACGATTTTCCCATGGTCACCTGTTTGGGATGTGATTCGGGAGCCTGCAAAAACCATAACTTCCTTGGATCATGTTATGAAACAAGCTAACAAAAAGATAGAAAAGATAGATCAACGCCTTAGAATTTAACATCTTCGAGGGGGAAACCTCCTTTACATTACACAAATGGACAATTCTTGGATGGTTCAAATGAAAAAACCTCCTTTCTATATATAGGAGTTTAATGGGTCACAATATAACCAAGCCAACCTAACAATAATAATATAAAGGCACAAAAATAACAATAGAGAGATTCTAGGGCACAACAATAGAACATGGGAAAATAGGCCACAAACAATCTTAATAAGGATACAAGACAATAGTAATGGGAATCACTATATTATTAGGACCTAACATGCCCCTCTCCTTCAAAAGTTTGTCCTCAACGCTTGAGTATTAATGGATGCTTCTGTATAAAATTATCATCATCCCATGTGGAATATTTAGCAGATAAGTTCTTCCACTTGATGAGATACTTTGAAATTAATTGATTTCGTAGCTGTCGAGTTCTTGTTTCTGTGACTGCTTCTGGTTCCAATACAATTTTTCTTTCCCCGTAAATTTCTGGCAATATTGTTTGAATTGGGAGCTTGTCACCTATAACCTTCTTTAAACATGAAACATGGAAAATTGGGTGCACTCGAGAAGCTACATGGAGCTCCAATTTGTATGCCATAGTACCAATCTTTTGCAACACCTTTTATGGACCATAATACTTTGGTGATAATTTATTATGCTTCTTAACTTGCTTCAGGGACATTTGTTTATATGCTTGCAACCATAGGAATACCCAGTCACGTACATCAAAAATTCTTTCGTTGCGATGTTGATTTTCCTATTGTTTCATTCTATTCTGTGCCAATGTGAGGTTATCCTTTAAGAGTTGGAGAACTTGTTGTTGATGCTCAATGTGATGTTCCACTACTTGAACCTTAGAATTTTCTCTTAAATATGATGTGATGGATGGTGGCTGATATCCATAAAGTTCCATAAATGGGGTCATTTTTGCTACAATACGGAAGGAAGTGTTATACCACCATTCAGCCAGAGGTAATCATTTGACCCATTGTGTTTGTTTATCAGATACAAAGCAACGAAGATATCCTTCCAAACATTTGTTTACTATCTTATTTTGCCCATCAGATTGAGGATGATAAGATGAGCTATGAGCTAATTGAGTACCTAGATAAGAAAATAATTTTGTCCAAAAATTTCCAGTGAAAATGGGATCTCTTTCACTTACAATAATCTTTGGGTTTCCATGTAGCTTTTGAATTGTTTCCACAAATGCAGTAGAAATTGTACTCGCTTCAAATGGATTTGGTAATGCATAAAATTGTGCATACTTGGTAAGTGTATCAATTACCACCATGATGACACTCTTTCTTTTAGATGTGGGTAGGACTATGATAAAATCCATTGAAACCTCCTCCCAACGTTGTCTTGGAATGGATAAAGGTTGTAATAGAAGTGGGGTCTTTATTGTTTCAACTTTATTTTGTTGGCAAACCAAACATTTTGCCACAAACTTTTAAATATCTGATTTAAGGCCATCCCAAAAAAATTCCTTCTTAAGCCTTTGGTAAGTTCTTAAAAATCTTGAGTGCCCTCCTAAGGGAGAAGTGTGCAATCCCATAAGAATCTTTTGTTTGAGTTGGGAATTCTTACAGAGGTATAAGTAATCTTTGTACCATAACAAATCATTTTCCTAGCTAAATGTATTATATGTACTAGAATCTTGTTGTAACTTTTGAATAAGTGCCCACACTTCTTCGTCATTCTTCCATTCCTCGCTTGCTTCGTTTATCCAATCTGGTTGGATAATAGAAATGGCGCACAATAATGCTTCCACTTCCTCATCCTTTCTTGAGAGTGCATCTGCCACAAAATTTTGCTTCCATTTTTTGTAGATGATTTCAAAGTCATAACCCAACATCTTTGTTACCCATTTTTGTTGCTCTTCAAAGGATAATCTTTGTTCTAAAAAGTATTTAAGACTATCATGATCCGTTTTTACCTTGAAGTGTCTTCCCATTTGGTAGGGTCACCATTTCTTAAGTGCATGTAGTATTGCCAACATTTCCTTCTCATAAATAGCTTTGTGTAAATACTTCCCTTGATTGGATGACTTTCAAAAGAAATGGGTCTTTCATCTTGCATTAAAATAGCACCAATTCCATTTTTTGAAGCATCACATTCCATAATAAAGGTTTTTGTGAAGTCTGGTGTAGCTAAGACCAGTTCTTGGCATTGCCTCTTTAAGATGTTCGAAGGCCTTTGTTGCTTCTGGAGTCCATGAAAATGCATCTTTTTTCAATAATGTTGTTAGAGGTGCTACTATTCTCC
This sequence comes from Pinus taeda, assembly GCA_000404065.3. NCBI lineage: Eukaryota > Viridiplantae > Streptophyta > Pinopsida > Pinales > Pinaceae > Pinus > Pinus taeda. Next base: position 4,915 of record APFE030201029.1, on the reverse strand, counting down.
CATAATTCTTAACAAACTTGCAATAATACCCTGTCAACCCGAGAAATCCTCACAAATGCTTTATGGATGTGGGGATTTTCCAGTCCTTAATGGATTTACTTTTTCTATGGTCTACCTTAACACCTTCATTAGATACAATATGACCCAGATATTCTACCTTGTATGCTCCAAAGAAACATTTGGAGCTTTTTGCATATAATTGTTTCTCCTTCAATAGTTTGAGCACCCTGTCAACATTTTCAACATGATCCTTCCTAGACTTGCTGTAGATTAGTATATCATCAAAAAATACTACCACAAATTTTCTAAGGAAGGGTTTGAAAATGGAATTCATCAAACCTTGAAATGTAGAAGGTGTATTGGTAAGGCCAAATGGCATGACCAAAAATTCATAATGACCCTCATGAGTTCTAAATTCCATTTTTCGAATGTCTTCAGTCTTCATTCTGATTTGATGATATCCTGAACGAAGATCCAACTTGGTGAAGTAAATTGATCCATGCAATTCATCCAATAATTCATCATTGAGAGGAATGGGAAATTTATCTTTACTAGTAAGTTTGTTGAGCTCCATATAATCTGGACACATGCGCCAAGATCCATCCTTGTGCACCAATACTACTGGAGTAGAGAAAGAACTTTGTCAAATCTGTCTTCAAATCTTCCATGTCTGTCTTCAAATCTGTCTTCAAATCTATCTTCAAATCATTCATCTTAGCTTCCATGTCATTCATCTTAGCTTCTACGCCTTTCTTTATACCATCCATCTTAGCTTCCATGCTTTTCTGTAAACCATTCATCTTAGCTTCTACATCTTTCTCCAGACCATCCATATTAGATTCTGTTACTTTTTGTGCGAGTGACATTTTTTGCACTTGGTCTCGTAATTTTGATATATCATGTTGCATTTCTTCCTTTTCTTCATGAGTCATGCTAGAGCTTTCGAGTTGCTTACTAGGTGTTTCCATTTTCTTTCTTTGGGGTATCAATTACCAATAATAATTATTCACTATGCCCTTTGAATTCCTTCAAACTAATTTTTCAAACCAAGCTTATGCAAAAATTTAAAAAAAATATACACACCGTATTTCATTTTGTAGGAGCTCAATATTGCATCTGATGTATCTCTGTAATTTTAGATCTTCCAATTCTAAAATTGTGACCTATAGTAGCCCTCTATGTCCTCTTTCCAGTGCCACCAGTCTAATTGAATTTAGATTCTCCAAGAAAGAGTTATCCACAAGCTCCCAAGATGACCTGATTATATACCTTTTAAGAATAAAAAACTTGTATGAAGTGCCACGTGTCACTGTTTCTATAAGAAATGCTTACTAATAACGAAAGGGTAGTAAAGGAAATTCATGATGAAAAAAAAATAAATGTTAATCATGATTTTATAGTGTTGGCATTCTGGCACATGTTTTTGCAGTTTTGGTACTATGGCATAAGTGTTGTCCTTGATGGCAACTCACTCTGGTGACAGATCACAGTTCAGACACTTAGAAAGAAGAAAAAGCCATATACACAGGTTCACTTTGACGAAGCTGCGTATATACGCGGGTTGGACGTTCCCAAGGTGCGTATGAGTATACATGCACTTTCATGCAAGGAAAAGTGCGTACATGTGGGAAAACTTGTTTATGGTCAGTGGTATTCAGTCCTTGGTATTTGAACCTATGGTTTTGGGCCATGGTATCTCGTCATAAGTGTTGATCCCAAGTATTGGGTCCATGGTATTGAATTGTTATGGTTTTGGACCGTGGTATTATGAAAGGCCTAAGACTATAAAAGAGGAAGGAGATCATTTGGCAAGGCGTCGGCTGAATTATTGAATATCTGAAAAAGTGCTAGATCTCGAATACAGTGATTAGGTTATGGTGCAGATTTGGATCTAAAGGAAAAAGGAACCTGAGCGCAAGGAGAAGGATAAGTTCTTTTGATGGGTCAAAATCTTAAAGCTTGAATGATAGTATCTTTATATGATTTTGATCTGTTCTATGTGGTGCTTGCTTGATCTATAAATCTGATAATCTGGGTAAACTAATATCTGAACATTTGAAGGGGTAAATTACCTTTATAGATCTGTACGCAGGTTCAGTGAAGTATAGGTGCGTATACACACAGGTTATGTAAGGCGGAAGTGCGTATACGCAGGTTGATCTCAGCACAGGTGCGTATACATGCATTTTCTGGAAGGCGAAAGTGCGTATAAGCAGGTTGATCTTAATAAAGAAGCGTATACACACAAGTTTCTGAATATTGAAGTAGCGTACATCTCATAATTTATGTTCTAGCTGATTCTGTTGATTATTGCAGTAATCTGGCTTTAGAATTTGAGGTGTGATTATAGTAACTGTGATCTTGGTATAGTTGACAGAGAAGTGTTTTGATTCAGTCTTGACTGGTGAAATGGTGATTGGTTGATGTAGAAATTCTTGATGTTTGATTGATATTATTTGTGGATCCAGTCTGAAAATTTATGAAACGTGGTCCCTGGAAGAAAGAGAAGGTTGTAGCCTTCTGCAGGTAGCAACTTGCGTACTAGTATCTCAACTAGTACAAGAACTAAGGGGGTTGTAGCTCCCTTCCAAGAGAAGCTGGAAAATGAGAGAGGGTTGTAGCTCTCTATAGGTAGCAACCTGCAAGGACTACACCAATACAGAATCATTGTAAAAAGAAGTTTCTAATTAAAAGAAGATAGAGACGAATTGCAGCAGGTGGTTTTCACCCACTTTGAGTTTCCACCTTATATCTTGTGTTCTTATGTGTGATTGTCTTCTAATCTATTTTATTGTTCCTGGCAGCTGTTTATATGATTCTGGTGCATAACTTAATGGTCAACAGCTGCAGAATAAAGTAAATTATAAATCTGCATAGTATACGTGGGTTTCCTTATCTGTAGTTGTGTATATACGCGGGTTCATCTAACTGAAGTAGCGTATATGTTCTGGGTTTGAAAAAGTAAAGAATTGATCAGGTAATACTGATTCACCCCCCCCTCTCAGTATTATTTCCAACAATTGGTATCATACTAGGTCCTTCAGAAGAAGCTTAATCACTTGAAGGAAGGTCTATCATTATGAGCAACTAAGAGAGAGATGCATCAATCAGGTCACTAATTTTTTATGGGACCAACTTTGTCTATTGGAAGGTAAGAGTCACAACCTATCTTCAATATCTTGGTACAGAAGTCTAGGATATCATAGCTATAGGGTACACTTTTCCATCAGCAACTCCTACAGATCCAGTTGAGAAGAAACAGTTTGAAGCAAATGCAAAGGCTGTCAACACTCTATTAAGATGTCTATCTCAATCTGAATTCGTCAAGGTCATGCAGTATAAAATCGCTAAAGAAATATGGGACAAGATTGTGCTGAGCTATGAAGGAGATGAGTAGGTAAAATGAGCAAAACTTCAAACCCTCAGAATGAAATATGAAAATCTAAGGATGTACAATGATGAAAGTGAGGCTAACTATTTCCTTCGTATAGATGAGATTGTTAATTGTATGAAAAGATTGGGTGAAGAAATAAAAGAGGCTGTTGTGGTTGAAAAGGTTCTAAGATCTTTGTCTCCTAAGTTTGAATCAAAAGTTTATGCAATAGAAGAAAAGGAGAATCTACAAAAAATTACCATGTCGCAGCTACACGGAATTCTAACTGCTTATGAAATGAGGAAAGGAGGACCATCAGATAGGAGAGAAGCTGCATTCAAGGCTTCAGGTAAAGGAGATTACTATGAGTCAGGACATGTGTCAGAAGAAGAGGAAGAATAAAATTTTGTCAAGAACCTTCAACGGGGTGCTGGAAGATTCAAAGGTAAGTTGCCCTTCAAATGCTTTTCTTGTGGAAGAGTCGGTCACTATGCTGCCAAGTGTCCTCATAAGCTTGAAAAAGGTAAGGAACCTGTTACATGGAACAAGAAATAGAACGTAAGTAAGAAAAGCTACTACACTCATGAAGACAATGATGCACTCTCAAATAGTGATGAAGATGAACGAGGTAATAACTATAGACTTTTAATGGCTTTTGAAGATGATGATTTTATGGATGCTATAGATGAAGAAGGTCTCTATGAAGAGATTTCTAAACTCAAAATTTGTTTAGAAGAGAAAAATATGATTATTGATACTTTGCAATTTCAACTGGCTGAAAGTGAAAATCATCATGAAAAGTTAGAATGTGAAATTGTGGGACTTAGAAAAGAGATTGAGAAAACTAAAGCCCTTAATCTTAGATTTGTTAAAGGATCTGAAACATTAGATGAGATTATCAAAGTGCAACATTCTCCTCTAATCAAGACAGGTCTGGGATATAATGAAGAAGAAACTCAAGCGCAGAAACCATCCACCTCCAAAAGTTATCGTGATGCAGCTAGGAGGAGTGAGCAAAGGCCTAATGGAGATCACCAGGTAAATCAAGGACATTTCTCTTCAAGAATGAACAGAGATCACCAAGTAAATTAGGAGAAATTTGTTTCAAGGATAAACAAAAGCTACAACAGACCACAGGTAAATCATTCTCAATTTGCATCAAGAATGAATGACAACTACAATCATTCGGTCCGCAGGGTTGATAATCGCAGGAATTTCTTCAATGGCCAATGTTTCTCTTGTCACAACTTTGGACACAAAGCAGCTCAGTGTGTTGCCTACAAAACTATCATGGCTAGAGAAACTCAAAAACAGAGGAGTATGACTGGGATCATGAAAAGGACCTACAATAACTTTTCTGCTCTTGAAAATGAAATAGAATGTTCTATTTGTAATAATTTTGGTCATGAAGATTCTGAATGCAGGAGCAGGTTTCGGTAGACAACTCAGAAGGAGCAAGCCTCAAATATCAAAACATGGAGAATGAAAGAACCACAACCAGAAAGATGTGGTATAGCCTTATATGCAGAAGGGCAAGAAAAT
>APFE030201028.1:0-65521 GCA_000404065.3 Pinus taeda | reverse complement strand
CCAGTTTTCAAAATTTCCTTGATGTGTTCCCTACCAATGCATAGCTGTCACACGCAATGCCCACTTCAACGCATCAAAGTACTGTTGTTCCAGTACTGCGCTCTCAAACTTGCTCAGGAATTCATCCACCGCTGTCAATCCATCATATGTTGGTAGATCTCAGGCCTGGGTTATTACGCAATGCAGTGATCTAGTCATCATGTTGCAATTCAACGTTTTCACTTCATTCAACCAATTGTGCTAGCGTTCGTCTTCTTCGTCTGAATTCAAGGTGTAGGAACCTGCGTGCTCCCACGAGATCCTTCCATCTACAGTTAGATTCACCCAATCCTTATCTCGTGCAGTGATCTTGTAGATACAATCCAGCTCATCGTCGCTTCCATCATCGCGCACTGGTTCGGTGTAACGCACTCCTTCGGCTGGATCTAGTGGAACTACTACGCGAAGGGACTTTTTCTCGAATATCATCTTCCGCTTCTTCAGGTTAATGACTCCATTCATATCAGTGGCCTAGTCTATTCCTAGCAACACAGGACACTGATTGCTGTCATCGACAATCTCTATCACTTCAAAGTCCGTCTACATGCTTATGCCTTCGATATCAATTGTTACTCCTTGCAACCGCCCCATGGGTAAAATCTTTTGTTGGTTCGCCATTCTTAATTGAATAGGAGTCCAGTGCAACGTGGGCTTGCCCATGCATTCCCATGTCTGCTTTGGTAACACATTCGCGTCCGAACCCAACTCTAGGATTACCTGATCCATTTCATACTCGCCAATCTGCGCCGTCCATCTCATTTCCCTCCCTGTGCGCAATGCATACTTTCCCAGTTTCTAGACTACGTGCGGTTCCCCTGACTCTGCGCACCTAGTTATCAACTCCTGTAGTCTTTTAACTGCCTTATTGTCACGCAACAACTTCATGCATGTCTCTAAAAAGGTAGTAAGCATAGAAGGATCCATTCCTGGCTCTGGTTGATCCTTACTACTTGAAGCAGAGGCCTCCATGAAGCTCTTCTTAGCTTCCATAAATGTCTCCTTTACGCTTTCCAAGTCAAACTCAGGTTCCTTTGTAGGAGCCTTGCGAACCCATGTATCTTCCTCAGGCTTCTTCCCCTTATCTTCCCCTGTGGTCGCATCGCTTCTGAGCACTATATTCACATTTGGGTCTTCTTCGCGCAGTTCAAACCTCATCATTTGGATATTTTGAGTCGGAGTAGGCTGAAGTACTCCTTTCTCGCGCATCTGTGCGATCAACGTAGGACAATCCATAGCTTCATGATTAAATTGAGCACAGTATGAATAAGATATTCTTGTGGGGTTGGTACGATTGCGGGCGTAGTGCCCTGGTCCTCTGTAATTGTAACAAATTAATTGTCCGTGGCCCCTTCCTGGCCCCATTCCTCCTCGTCCTCAATCTCACCCTTGAAATCCATTGCATGACATTCCCGCCATTGGGTCGAGGGCTCGCATTTTTGTCTGCATCTGATAGGTTGGGGTCCGATCCATCATTAACTCGTAGCTATGACAAGTACACTCGTCGTGGCCCACCGATCTACAAAATTTACAAAACAGTTGCTGGGGAGTCTGTGTATAGTTTTGCAACAAGTGACAACTATCTGTTGTGTGCTTTCCTCCTATCTGATAGATTGCGCACCATATCGCGGGTGCCGTACTTGGCCCTACCTGTGCCTTTGGTGTTAATGGCATTGGCCCCCCTCCTGCCAAGTAGTTCGCGAATACTGGACAGTGGTATTTGTCATGGCCTTGTCCTTTGCATTTTATGCACCACACTTCTTCACGCACCTCCAGCTGTGGCACCCTATCCTGCTTTAAACTTTGCATCTCCAAGCATAGATTTTGTAGTTGTGTGTGGATTTTTTGGACTCCCAATCCCGGATCCTGTATCAGTGTTTCATGCAACCTCATCACCATTTCCAACGCTTCGGCCTTGGTTGAAAGCTTCTGCTATAACAACACCGTCCTCAGGTGTGGTGCCAAAGACGCCACAAACCATGCGTAGTGCTGCGCATCTATTAGCATCATATTAGCCTCGCGGATCGTACTCTTCAACCTCTGATCCAGATCCCAGGGGGTCTTGCCTGGAAGCATCGCGATTTCTTTAAATCTGATGATTGACTGTGTCTCTGATTTCGGCTAGCTAAATTATCTGTTCAACGCATTCTGGATCTCTGCTATCCCTGCATTTGGGTGATCATTAGAGTGCTTGATATACCATGTCAGTGTGTGATTCTGCAGCGCGCTCACTAATGTGGCCTTCTTAATGTTGTCGTCTGTGACCCCTTGTGCTTCCCACACTACTCTTACCATGAGCTAAAACTGGTTCGGATCCTCATTCCCTACTCCTTTGAATACGGGTAGCTTGATCACACTTGCCATGCTGAACTATGGGGGTGGTGGAGGTGGGATGGGTGAAGATGGAGGTGAAGGAGGTGAAGCGGGTGGTGGCATACGTGGCGGTGGTATCTGCGGAGTGCACTGCCTTATCAAACTGACTGCACTTCTTAGAGAGACCCAAGCGTGCTCTTCCTTGCTCTCTCGCAAAGGTGAAATTAAGGGACTGTTTCCTAATCCCTCGGTACCTTTGTAGATCTTTCCGCTCCGCATCATTCCAAACATTAATGTATTCGCATCACCTGTTTTTCACATAACAACATCTTAATTTAGGTATTCAAGGATTTAATGCACCTACCTCACGGTCCCTTGAGAAAATTTCGTTATGCTTCATTATAGCTCACAGTCATGTCTACTACGAGCTTAGTGATAAATCCCCCTATTATTTGGTTGAGCCAATGGTCCACAGCTCACGTGATCTTATCTTCTGATGCCTCTAGTCTGCGCACTAACTCTGGAGTCCACACTATCGATTGATCAAGCTTGTACCTTCCTTGGCTATTGGCTAACCTTGCAATCCACTCATACAATTCAAAAGAGAAGGACGCGAAGAAGATCTCGTGGATTTCTGTATACACGTAGCGATCTAGCCACCTTTTCTCGGATATCTGCGGAGTTCTGTTTTACTGTGTCACAAACTCGTGAAGCTTCTTGTCCAACCACTCTTTAATTTACTTCTCTATTGGGTTCCAGTGGCATGACATCAAACATCCCTTAGGAATATCCCAGTCCCGACAATGGAACCATTTGTTGGCTTGTTGGGGCCTGACCCAGGTTCAGAAGTGATTTAGCCAAACAAATCCCAAAACTACCAGCCCTTTCACAACAGTTCGCGATGCGCGAACTGAGGTCTTACCTGGGGTAGTATGGGAGGGTGTTGGAACTAGGTTTCCACACCCTAGGGATGTCTTGATGAAGGCTGGGAAGTTCGTGAACTGATCCTGCGTGCTTGCGCTACTTCGCATAGTCATCTGTCCTTCACAAATTATTCAACTGCTTATGTGTAGCTCTGTAACTAGCGCGAAGAGGGGCTGTCTAGATCCTTATTCCTTACTGTACTTTTATTATAGATCTTAACTTAATTATGTGGGCCCAATATTCTCATTAATTATTCAACATTCATAACAAGTGTGCGTAATCACAAACAGTAAAGAGATGCATAAATATATTAGAAGCATAGACACAAAATATTCCACAAGTAACTTATCTTTTGTTAATCCTCTGTTCAGATACAATTCCAACTCCACCCTACGCACTCAGCTGTAGGGTCCATGCACATAGCTCCGGACTCTACCAGGCCTCTGCACATTTAGCTGCAAAGCCTCTTGCTACTACTGCCACCCAAGACTCAGACTTACAAACTCAGAGCGAATCAAAAACCCATATCATTTCTCAAAGCTTCGACTAAGACTAAAAACTACCTTTTACACTTAGAACCTCGCTCTATTTATACAATCGCATGGTCCACAGACCATGGGTAGGCCGACACATACTATATTAAATTACATTATTTTAGGGTGGACAACCTTAGTCTCTCGCGCTCCGCACTTGCATTTTGCAGGTTTTTTTCATTACATTAACCAAAACTCGGGCTACAAGCCCCAAAAACATGTTATGGGGGTATCCACTACCCAACACATAGACCACTCAGAAGTGCATTCATAGATTTTTCATTAGTTATAAAATTAAGTTTGACATCGTTTTCACTAGTTGTTTCCTTTGGTTCTTCATACCCTATCATCACAACAACTCCTAGAGACATTAAATATGTCTTCATTCTCACTTTCCACAAGGCATAGTTTGTACGAGTAGATAGAGGAGCTTTTTTTGTTGAGCATCCTTCTTAACTAGCCACTTTATTGACTTAGGACCTCCTTCCAGTTGTTAGACTACTATTGAAGGAACCAACTCTGTTACCAATTGATATTGATGATTGCAAATTACTAAGAAGGGGGTGGGGTGAATAAGTAATTCAAAATTATTTACTTTTTATCAACTTAATTTCTTCTTATGCAACTAATGGTTTATGTTCGTGCTCTATTATTATTTAATTCCTTTTGCAGGTATCAAAGGGAGAAATTTTCAAATTTATTTATCAAGAATTCAAGAACATTCACACAACATTGAAGGACCCACACATGAAGACACCAAATATAAGTGGAAACCACGAAGGGAGAAAACCATGAATTTTTTGCTAAAAGTGATGTGAAGGCAAGATGCTACTCATTATTACATCGGAATTTTTTGTAGGCTCCAAACTACAAGAGGCTCCTACCTCAAAGGAAGCTCCAACTCCCACAAATTTTCTGCACGCTACAAGCCACAGGAGGCTCCTACCTCAACAAGTTACCACCTGTTCTTTTTCAGGCTACAACATATAAAGGGACAAAAATATCTCAATCACAACATCAAGTCACACATGTTGGTTACCTCATTTATAATTATGTTGTCATGTCTATTGTTGCACTGCTTTTCCTTTTTCACTTTATGTCTCTTTTGTTGTCGCTCATCAACTTTCTTATGTTGATTGTTTCACCTCTCAAAAAAAACATTTTTCCATTCCACATTGTATGTTTTATAAGAAAGCCTAATCGTATGTTTGTATTCCTTGTGGGAATATGAAATGAGGCATTGTCTCTTGGTATTCAAAAAACTGTCCACAAGCTCGTCTCTTCATTTTTAATTGTAAAAAAATTTGTAACATAAACTAGAGCTGAAATAAAAAATCTCTTCCAGTAATGATTATCTTGTATCATACATTTTTTGTTCAATGAAAACATATATTTTTCATCTTGTGTCTCAATATTTTATGTTTAATATTTTAGCCTTCACATTGATTAGCATAACCTTTGCACTTCACATCACTTTCAACCTTTGCAATTACATCAACATTAATCAATCATATTAATGAAAACAAGTTTCTTTATCATGACCATTTGACATCAATGCCAACATTATCAACATGAAGGGGCTAGGTGGAGCGTTAATGTGAGACAATTCAGTGATAGCCTATGTGTCTAGAAAATTAAAAATCCATGAAAGAAATTATGTTGTATATTATTTAGAGCTAGTTGTTGTCATACATGCCTTAAATATGTGGAGGCATTATCTGTTAGGCAATAAATTCACTTTAGTAACCGATCATATCAGCCTAAAATATCTTTTTAGCCAACCATATCTTAATGCTAAACATGCTAGGTAGATGGTGTTTCTTAGTGAATTTGATTTCGACATAAAACACATAAAAGGAAAGGAAAGAAATATAGCATATGCTTTGAGAAGACATGCCTACACTAATGGAAGTGTCTGTTAGCAGTACTAATGCATATTTGACGAAAGAAATTGTGAATTCCATAACCAGTGATCCAAAATACTTGGAAACTCAACAAAAAAATACAACATATCAACATTCTTGCTTTTGTGGAAAATTCTAAAAAATTGCTGATTTATAGGAAAATATTGTATGTTCCCAATGTACATGCATTAAAACAAATGATACTTGATGAATATCATAATAAAATGTATGCAAGGCATCCTGGGTACCAAAAGATGATCACAAAATTAAAGAAAAATTTCTTTTTTCCAAGAATGAAGAAAGAAGTGGATGGATATTTATCAAAGTGCTTAGAGTGTCAACACGTAAAGGTTGAACATCAACACCTTGCTAGGTTGCTGGATCCACTATCTATTCCTTAATGGAAGTGGGAAATAGTCTCTTTAAATTTTATCACAAGATTACCAAGAACCAAAATACAACACGACTCCATCATGGTGGTGGTGGATACCTTAAGTAAGGCAACCCATTTCATATCAATACAATCTACTTATGGCACAACACAAATTACTAATATCTTCATGAGAGAGGATTTTCGACTACATGGAATACCCAAGATGATAATATTAGATAGGGATGCTAAATCCACCTCAAAATTTTGGAAGGAATTATTTGGGGGCATGAGCACTCAACTAAACTTCAATACAACATATCATCCTTAAAAAGATGGGAAAACTAAGAGAACTAACTAGATTTTGGAAGACATGCTGAGAATGTATGTCTTAGATTGACCCCAAAATGGCAGGATTTCCTGCATTTGGTAGAATTTTCCTACAATAACAACTATCAAACCTCAATAAAATTGAGCACTTTTGAAGCCATGTGTGGCAGAAAATGCCATACACCACTCAATTGGAGTCAACTTGAGGGTAGACTGTTATTAGGGCCAGATTCTTTGTAAGAAATGGAGTAGACAATATGACGAATTTAGCAAAACATTAAAACCACACAAGATGGATAGAAAGTCTATGCAGATAAAAAAAGAATGCACAAGGAGTTCAAAATTGGAGATCATGTCTATTTAAGGGTGAAACCAAGTAAAATTACATTAAGAACAAGAACCTGTCCAAAACTGGCGCCACGGTTTTGTGGACCGTTTGAAATTTTAGACAAAATTGGACCCATAGATTATCAATTAGCATTACCTAGTCACATTAAATTTCATAATGTTTTACATGTGTCTTTACTAAATAAATATGTATTTGATAGTTCTCACGTTATTGATTGGAAAATGCTACAGGGGAACCTGAAGGAGACTTTCTAGCAGAACCTCTCTATAGCCTATATTGGAAAGAGACTTGGCTCCAGAATCAAGCGTCGTTCAGGTTAAAGTGAAATGGAATCATTTTACTCTCGAAGAGGATACATGAGAGCAGGAAGATGAAATGTAGAAAAGTTATCCAACACTATTTCAAAAGTAGAAACTAGAAAATAAACACAAAGGACAACGTGAATAAAAGGGGGGAATAATGTAACTTCCCTACATCACTGTAATGTTGTTTTATTTAGACTAAATTTATGTTAGTAAGAATGGTGGAAAATCCATGAAGTAAATTGAGATATTTATGTAAATAAGTATTGTTATTAATAAATAAAAAAATGAATTGAAAGTACTTGGGAATGAGACACTTGATGATGATATTCTTTCCTGGGATACTTCTTCCATGATAAGGATTCTAGATAAGATTCTAGATAAAATTTAGTGGATAGGAGAGAGAATACATTAAATTGCTTCATTGGTAAAAGACATAAAACTTGGATAAGTATAAAGAACCACTAGAGATAAAAGCAGGCTTTTAAGGAAAATCCTAGGCAAGTGGCCGTGGAGGACCACAAAAGCGGGACGTCGCTAAAGGAAAAATATATTATGGAAGAAAGGTATGAAATACCATGGGAAGGGATCAATAGAGGTTGTTGATCTCCTTGGCCAGTTCTCTTAGCTCGAGGGGAACTGGAGGTACATTTCATGGTAGGGTGGCAAGTGCACTCATTAAGTATGAATTGCTACTGTGATTTTGGCTAGGAAATATGTGCATATTTACTCCTGAGAATAATTATGAAATTATTTCAATGTGTATGAACTCTGTCATTAATTTTGATGCATATGGTTATCAAAATTCTGCATTTATTTTAATGCATAAGGATGGACACATATGATTATCAAAAGAAATATATTGTATATCAAGGAACTGGGTATAGGAGGTGAAAAAGGACTGATCTTATTGTACTATGAAATAATATATTTATGTTGTAGGAATTGTAGTATTGTATATGGCTAACTGTTAGTTTCTTTCTTCGATTATAAAGATTCCAGTGATGGTTAGTGAGCAGGAAATAGTGTAATATAAACTTCTACTACTATGAGTAATTAAAAAGGAAGAATATTTCTGTAACAAATTAATAGGTTATGTAATTGTCTATTCATATGATACAGAAATGGAGAAAATTCTATTGTAACCTAGTATTTTGCCTTCATAATTATTTTAAAGTTATACGTAGTTGGTTTTGTTTCATTAAATCTTCAGTATCTAGATTTAGTATTGAAGACAATCAATATTGGGTAATATCTATTGTAACTTACAATATAGTTAGATTTAATTAAGAAAGAGAAGAACAAGTTATGGTAGAACCAATTAAATCGTGAAGGTAAAGTTAAATACTAGTTAGAGTAATTTGATTTATCTTCTGCTAGGGGTCGATGGAACATCTAGGTTGGGTTTGTAAGGAGAAAATATTGAATAGATTTTCACCAAGGCATTTAGTGAAGAATAACTATGTAACTAACTCTTTTGGGATTTGGAGTTATCCCAAAATAAAATAGGAATTCTGGACTTAAGGTTCGGAAAAAAATCTTAATCAAATAAGAAAGAATTCAAGAATAGATGGGTTGAATGCATGACTAGCCTACAAATATTAATATGGGAATGATATTGTTAAAAGTCTAGAAACTTTTGTTAGATGAGAGGGAACCATAATGAAAGGCCATTGTGATGTCAGAGGATTTAATTATGTTACTAGATTTTAGGATGTATTTACTCTTATTTATTCTTGACTTAGATAATTTTAACTACTGAAATTAATAAGCATGTATTGTAGTGAGAACAGTAACCATCAGCTTGAGGGCATTGGAAATTCTGGATGCAATGGGCTTAAATTCTGGAAAAATAAAGTAAACTACATTTCATGTTTGTTATATTACAGAATGATATGAGTAGAAAAACTAGAGACAAATCGAGAGATAAAAGACTTGTCATATAGAATGCTATGAACTGAAAACCAGAGACAAATTGAGAGTTAACAAAGTGTAATGATTCTTGTAGAAAAACGTATTCATATTCCTTTCATAAAAGAAATTAAGTAAGTACTTCATAGTAATAAATGAAATAGGGACCTACATAGTCCCTCAAAACAATTTTACCGTAAGGAAAGCATCCGAATTCATGGCATAATCATATCAAGAGATTGGAATATTAGCTATAAGATTTAGTTAAGACATCTATGGTGGAAATGATTACAAATTTAACCCATTCGCAAAAGAGAAATCTCATTATAACAATCTTATATCTAGCATACCTGTGCTTTCCATACACATTAAATTGAGTCTTTACGATAGTCTAAATGTGATAATAAAGTAAAGGAAATTAAATATGCCAGAGCATAGCCATGAAATAGAAATATATACTGATTTGAAAAAAGAGATACACATTCTATATGTTCTAGGTTCATCTCTTAAGAGTGGAACCATAAATCCCACGTAAGGTTCCAAAGTAGATCTGAGAAATAAGACCCAAATTCATAGAAAGACACTTTGGACTTAACGAAAATTAGACACAATGAATAACATGAGACCATCTTTTAAAAACAATGCCTACATAAAACAAAGGGAGGTATTCCCCAATTTAGCCATCCAACACCTCTGTCACCATAGAAAACGGTATTGTCCACATGCATTCCAATAACCCTGACAACATAAATTCCAGTGAAGTGGGTTTCACCAACCTAGGAACATGAAAAGATGTTAGGGTTATAGAGATTTATGTATTCTTGCATACATGTAACACAACAATAAACTGAATCAACAAATGATTTAAGAATCAATTTGAAGCTCGACAATTACATTACTCAGAAAAAAGAATGGAAAGACTGTGATTTAGGGAGTTGTATACTTGATAGAATCCATAATCGAATGCAAACCCTGGAGAACAAAAATGATAGGACGTTAAACTCTTTCAAGGTGAATATATATATATATATATATACTTAAAATAAAATAAGCGTGGTGAGATAGGTAACCAAAACCGCATACATAATTAGGGATTCTTCCAGGAATGTACCCTTGTGGTCAGTCAATCAGGGTTTCTTCATTGTATGTTGAACGAACTAAAGAAAATAACTTTTCAGTGGCTCTAGGGCATAGTCATGAATGCTTGCACGAATGGAGAAGTTGGATAACGTTTAATCTGGAAAATAATTTAACTGAACACAACAGAACCCTCTGTTAGTAAGAGAAGTTTTTTTTCTTACCTATGGAAAATGAACAATCCAAGGGGTAAGTCTTGAAGGGGATCTTGGTTATCCCTATACCTGGCTGGAGAAAGAGAATAAAAGACCCAAATTTTAACACACTAAAAAAGTTCATATTACTATAATATCGAGATAGAAAAAAGTGAAACCATACCAGTTAAATTATACCATCAATGGGCAGAGTGATTAACTTTCCGAAGCCACCGAGGCGAGGAAGAGACAAGGTCACATTATATCTCGATTCTTTGTTTGAATATAAATATTGAGAAGAGGTTTCAACCATGGCTCTGTTTGACATGGGTAGTGTGGCAAGAGAAACCTGAGGGTTGGGAAATTGTCACCACTCTGGAAAGAAGAGTCGAAACATGGTTGAGGAGTGAGTGTCAGGGAAAAGACACCAGGCATAAAAGCGACAAAAGGACGGAAATCAAAACTAAATAACAACATTAGGGTTCTATACATGATGATTCCCTGGAGTAATTAGCACGTGTTCCCAAGTGAATAATGGTCATGGAGGAGACCATAGGTACGCATGTGATGAATGATGACATGGAAGAGGTGTATGGAGCACAGGGTTTCCAATACAGTCTAGTCAAATAGTGCCAATTAATAACATTGGGATCTAATATATACACATAAATTTTGGTATAGGGGATAATTCTAGCGCCAAGATAATTACATACCATGACCAACCTTTAACTACGTACCACGACCAACCTTAATAACACTCCACTATATATATATATCTATATATATATGTGTGTATGTATCAACAGTCCAAATTGGATCAATAAAGGTGACAAGGAACCATAGACCCACAATGAGACAACAATGATAAATGAATCAAATAAATATATTCATAAAAATTATCAGATAATTTTGGAGATGACACCTTGGTGAAGCCACTAATATATTGGTGTTAGTAACTTTATAAGGAAGGTATGGTTAGAATATGACACACTCTTCCACTTAATAGAAAAGGGTATGGTGGTACTTTGTATTACTTAAGCATGGTAATAGATGGAATAGTTAATTTCAAGATTTTTTTTTTTTGGACTAGTAGTAAATTGTGGAGTTGTGACAGGGACAGTCGTCAATCTGGACTGTATGCGTAGGAAGGGTAGCTAAGCCTGAATCTTTGCAAGTGGTAATCCACTAGAAAAACCCCCAAGACACTAACTTTCTGTAGCAAAATACTACATACTTTGGATAGGTAATCATAGGTTATCCCTTTTACTAGCCTCTATGCGATCTCGTGCTTAACTCCCGTGTGAGAGGAGATTCCTCGACACCTACTATGATAATGTATTTTCACTCCCTAGCTCAAGATTCTAAGTTTTATTTGTAGTATTGGAGAGTTTAAACTCACATCCTATCCCAAGGCCCTAATCCTAAGTTAATGTAGATGTGCTACTAGTGAAATGCCAAAATATCGAATTAATTTTATTATGCATTAATTTTATTGGTTGTTGTTTATGCAAGTAGGGTCCACAGAGATGCAACCAATGTTATTATGACATTACTCTAAAACATGCAGGTAGAATGAACTACAACATTTCATTTTGGTGAATTTTAGATGCAATAAGGAGTAAGAGGTTTCAATCAAATAAACAAGTGCAACATTCGATGTGTTGCATACATTTTGTCAAAGTTCCAAGGAAGTGGAAGTACCAATTTTTTTCAGTAGGATTTGATCATCTATCAACAATTGATATGTCATTGTAAACCCATTCTGCAAGTTATGTAAATGATTCTAGTAAGACCGTGAATGTATGTAACAACCTAGGTAAGCCTATTATTTTGGTGAGAGTTTCATCCTAGGAGGTTTTTCGTCTCACTGATTCATTTGTGTTTCTAAATACATATGGTCGGAAATTTTTTTTCCGTCCAACCTCACCCCAAAGCTACGGTTGAATTATCCATCAAAGTATTTGGTGAGTCCTAGTGTTCTAGTCTAGTCTTCTGTAAAAGTGACTTGGGAATAATTTAAGCTATTTGGCTAAATTATTTTATTACAAATCACTTGGTCTACTAGCTCATATACTGTGTAGATTGGGTATGTTTTTTTAGGGTCTAAGCCGAACATATATTCCGCCTTTGAGGGTTGAAGTTGTAAATCTTATGTAAAAAAATATTTTAATACACGGTCCCTCATACTTAGAAACCATGGTTAAAATATTAGAGGGTGGACAAAATAATTAATTCCCTCATGTGTCACTTAATTATTTTTTTTGGCAAAATTAAATTAAAATCCTAAGCCAAAAATTTAATTAATTAGAGTCAAATTACCTGTCTTAGGAAAATTAAATTCTCCAAGTGAAAAATTTGTGGGTCTTAAAATAATTAATTTTTGGAGTTTCTCCACCAAGGGAATATTGGATATTTCAAGAAAAAATGAACCCTTGGGCTTTAGTGGTTAAGTCAAAATTAAAATTTCGAGGAAATTAGGTTAATATAATTAATTTTGAGCTAAATAAAATGGAATTAAATGATAAATTCGAAGATTATTCAAAAATAAAAATTCAATGGCTAAGATTACAAGATGATAAAGTATTTTTCAATGGCCAAGATTACTTTGACAGGGATCAAAGAAAATAGCCGTTATTTTTCAACTGGAGGATTTATCTATAAATTATAGTCATTTCAGTCTCGAACCATCTCATTTTTTGCTAAGAAATTGCTGCTGAAGCATTTGTGTAAACTATTGTCCCACTAGGAACTATTTTTCTATCATAATAAGGACTTTGGGGTGTAACTCGAGGTGTCCATGTTCATTGATTTGTGGTATGTGCTAACTACAAACTTTTGTATATTGTGCTAATATATGATTATTTTGAGATAAATATATAGTGTTTGCAGGTACTTCAATTCTTGGTCTCCAAGTTCACAAACTGTGGGTGAAGATAATTTTTCCTGGAGCCTAAATATTTATGTGGTGGATTAAATCTTCTCTAAGGCTATAGTGTGCATGGGATTCCGGAAGCATTTTTAGCCATTTATCAAAGAAAATAGGCATACAAATATTTTTCTCAAAAAACTAAATTTTCATAACCCTTGTATATTTGTAGATTTTGAAAATATAATTTGTAAATTATTTTTACTAACTTGGGTTTTGGAGATTTAATATATTTTTTTATATATTTGGGGTTTGAGTGTTTTATTTTCATTTTTGCAGGTTGAATCAAGACTTCAAGATGAAGTAGAGCTAGATCTAGGCCCTCGAGGGTAAGATATAGTTTCTAGAAAATTTTACAAGGCTACCCATTGAAGATTTTGTAGAAAAATCTAGATTTAGGAGTTTTTTTTTTTTTTTTAAAACAAAAGTTTCACTTTTTAGGCCTCCTGGGCATAGATCCAACCCCTAAAGGGTCAACGTCCTCCTTATCTTGGCCAACATCAGCCTAATAACCCCTTTATCATCCTTTCTAGCCTCTTGGAGGTAGTTCGTAGCCTCCGAGGGCCACAACCCTCCCTTCAAGCCCATGCGTTGGGGTTTTTAAGCCTTAAGTGGCCAAACCGTGGGATCAAGGAGCCTCACCCCCCTATGAGTACCTAAACGAATGCCTTAATGCTAGCCGTGGGCTTTTTTTTCCCTAGAAACCCCAATGTGTAGCCTTCAAGGGTCTTCCTCCTCCAGTGTTGCCTTTCCTTAGCTTCCTCTCCCTCTTTTGACCCTTGATATGCATTTCTAGCCTCCTTAGCCCTCAACGCTAGCCTTATTAGGCCTAGCGTTGACCTTCCTTGGCCTTTTTTTCCCTAGTTCCATCTCTAAACTTTTCAAGACTGATTCTTTTGTGGTTGTAGAATTTTCTCTACAAATCAGCTAGCTCACTGATATCATGTAGAAATTTCACCTGCAGATCCAACTGATATATGCAATGTACTAAAGCATAATACTAGATCTACATCTACCATAAACTTTGTGGAAGCTAATCAACCATGAGCAACATCAAGCATGAACACATATAACTGATAAGAAGGAATCAATCACACATAACACAGAATATATCATTGGGGAAAGCACCAGCATAAAACCCCAACTCTGTATTATCAATCAAGTGGAAATCCTCAAGAATATACGAAAAGAATCAGCTCAAAAGCTATCCTGCTCTCTCTGTACTTTGATGATAACGCTCATGGACTACCTAGCCCTATATATAAAGGTTGCACCTCATGTCCAAGCTCCTATTTCCTTGCGCAGTTTTGATTGGGGTCCAATTACAATCCACATGTAAATCGGCCTGATCATACTTACTGTCAACCTTAGGTCCAACTACGCAATCCTTGAGGACTCAAGTTCCTCCTGCATGCAAGGAATATTCACAAGGAAGATCCTAGCATCTGATAGTACATTGTCCCTCATCTGATCTCAACTGGGTCTCTAACAGAACTGACATGCATCAGTTATCCATGAGTGAATACATAGTTATCTGAAAATAACAGTTGTCACATGCATGCAAGCATCAACAAAATGTATCTCATTAATTTAACAACTTGTTAAATTAATCTAACTGAACTTGACTCAGTTAAACTAAGTCAACTGATTCTCTCAATATAGAACTCATCTTTAATTCCTCAATCGGTGGAGCAAATCAAAGACACATTCCCCAATTAGTGGAGAAATAATTGCATGTTCTCACAAAGACTTCAAGTTTTCTTGTCCTTAACTAATTAACTCATGGAGAATTATTTAGTTAATATTCCAAACTGCTAGTAAGACCAAATTTGAATTTACTTCCTATAGATAGGCCAAGGACTGCTATAAATAGGAAGGGACCCAGAAATGTTATTTTTAGAAGATGTTATTTTTTAGTAGTTTCACCTCTCACCCAAGGTGGCCAAAATTCCACACTGGCCAAACTGCTATTTTTAGCAATTTCTATTTTTATATTTATTGTTGCACACTTTTCAACACTCCCTCTCAACAAGAAAGGATTCTTCTCGAACCCAATCCTATAACTTTGGAATGTTCTGCATGCAACACATCCACCAAGTGTGGTTGCTCCAGCAACACCCAGAACAAAAAAAAAAACTCCCAACTAACCTCTTTGTTGGGCTAGAAACATACTCTGATGCTGAAGCTCTAGCTGCTACTGGCAAGTGCTTCCTTTCTAACCTCTGCGCTACTACAACATCTCCATGCATCTCACACTCTTGCACCCTTATTTGTGCTACCCTGCACTGTGCAACACACTTGTGCCTCTTGCATTGTTGCAGCTTTCATGCTCTGCATTGTCCTAGGATTCCCTACACTGTATCTCTCTCTACCGCTCCATCTGCATTTGTCTCTACCTAATCAGTCAGTTCCTGCTACTCCACATCGGGGCTCCCGTAGCAAGGTCTCATCCAAGAGGTTGGGTACCTCAAGGATCCTACCCCACCTCCTTGGGACGATCACTCCACATCGCCCCACCTCCTACCTGGAGGTATGGCTGCAAGTGATCCCTCAGCCCACCTAGCTCGATGTTTCCCCCTACTGGAGGTCTCTGCATGAGTAGATGTCTCTACTCGATCTCAACTCAGCTTCACGTGTTGTGGCTGCTCCACAACCTCTTGAAGCTGCTGCACCAATCCTGGCTCCTCCACAATCGTCTGAGACTTCTTCTAGCATTGCATGTTGAGAGGTAATATACCCTCCCTCTCAACCACCAAGTCTCCATCAGTTGCCTTGCTTCTCAAGGCTTTCCATGCATCTTGAACCTCAAAAGCATATAGGCTCTTGACCCGTGAACCAATCTGCTTCACCTATCTAGTGATGATGTGTCTAAGGAAAACCTTTCCCTTAATGAAGACTACATCATAGCCTTTGTCTTCCAGCATTGCGATCAACACCAAGTTTCTCTTCAATCCTGGTACATACTTGACATCGGTCAAGATAAGGCGAGCTCCATGCTCCCTCTAAAAATAACTATGCCTACACCTGAGACACTATACTTCTCATCATTACCCATCGCTATGAGTATCTGGAGATCTTTCTCCTCCAAAGTACTGAGAAAACTCTTGTTGCCGATCATGTGGAAAGAAGCTCCACTATCAAGAAACCAACCACTTCCCACCATGGATGAAACCATGCATGCGAAGAGTGTGAAATCCAACTCAAACTGTGAAGCAAGTGCCTCACCTTCAGATCCTTCCCCAGATCCCTTCTTGGATTTCCTCTGTGGACAATTTGCAGCATAATGGCCCACCTCATGACAACGAAAGCATCACACTTTCGATTTGTCAACCTTCTTCTCACCATTGGAAGAACTAGATTCAGAAAGAGACACCTTCTCCTTCCCTTTCTTTGCCTTACTCGCTAAGGCACAATTCTCCTCATCCTCCATGGATGAAGAACTGTCTCTGGTGTTCTGTTTGATCTCCTCCTGCATCAAATCCGACCATAGTCGTTCCCCATATGGCAGTTTCTACCTTCCATTAACCAAGTCCTGGTAGCTATGCCGGCTCTTAGGAAGGCCAAGGAGTGCTAGACTCACCATATCATCATCATCTATCACAACCCCTACACTTACAAGCTCATCCCTGCATGTGATGAGCTTGGTCAGATACATATAGATCGTCTCATTCTTTTTACACTCGATCTTTAGAAGTTTGTCCTTCAGTGCCAACTTCCTCTGATAACTACTATTCTGATATAAATCTTTCAATGTTTTCCACATTACAAACAGAGTCTCCTTCCCAAAGAGGCTCGAGACAATGTGATCTCGCACTCCCTCTAAGAGAATTCTCCTATCTCTAGCCACACACTTCTTCCATTCCGCCAGTTGAATAGCATTAGTAAGCTTAGGGAATTCTTGATCAATGAAGTCCTTAAGGCCATTATCTTCCAATATTGCCTCCATGCAATCCTTCCAAGCTATATAGTTTGAGTTGCCATCAAGGGCATACTCAAGCCTCAAACCATAGAACGCCATCGGTGAAATAGACGTGATAAGAACTCAATTCAATATTCAAAAACCACAAACTTCAACTTCTCCCTTCTTGTATATTGTTCTTCCTTGATCACCTATGCTTCAATACCATGTACAATTTTCTCTACAAATAAGCTAGCTCACTGATATCATGTAGAAATTTCACATGTAGATCCAACTGATATATGCAATGTACTAAAGCACAATACTAGATCTACATCTACCATAAACTTTGCAGAAGCTAATCACCATGAGAAACATCAAGCATGAACACATATAACTGATAAGAAGGAATCAATCACACATAACACAGAATATATCACTGGGGAAAGCACCAGCATAAAACCCCAACTCTGTATTATCAATCAAGTGGAAATCCTCAACCACATACAAAAAGAATCAACTCAAAAGCTATCCTACTCTCTCTATACTCTGATGATAAAGCTCATGGACTACCTAGCCCTATATATAAAGGTTGCACCTCAGGTCCAAGCTCCTATTTTCTTGCCCAGTTTTGATTGGAGTCCAATTACAAAAAACATGTAAATTGGCCCGATCATACCTGCTGTCAATCTCAGGTCCAACTACGCAATCCTTGAGGACTCAAGTTCCTCCTGCGTGCAAGGAATATTCATAAGGAAGATTCTAGCATCTGATAGTACACTATCCCTCATCTGATCTCAACTGGGTCTCTAACAGAACCGACATGCATCAGTTATTCGTGAGTGAATACACAGTTATTTGAAAATAACAGTTGTTACATGCATGCAACCATCAACAAACTGTATCTCATTAATTTAACAACTTGTTAAATTAATCTAACTGAACTTGACTAAGTTAAACTAAGTCAACTGATCCTCTCAATATAGAACTCATCCTTAATTCCTCAATCAGTGGAGCAAATTAAGGACACATTTCCCAATTAGTGGAGAAATAATTGCATGTTCTCACAAAGACTCCAAGTTTGCTTTTCCTTAATTAATTAGCTCATGGAGAATTAATTAATTAATATTCCAAACTGTTGGTAAGACCAAATTTGAATTTACTTCCTATAGATATATCAGGGACTGCTATAAGTAGGAAGGGACCCAGAAATGCTATTTTTTAGTAGTTTCACCTCTCACCCAAGGTGGCCAAAATTCCACACTGGCCAAACTACTATTTTTAGCAATTTCTATTTTTACATTTCTTGTTGCACACTTTTCAACAGTGTTTTTGCAAGAGAAATTTGTTTAAAAACTTGCGTTTTCAGGTGCAAGTTCATTGGAGAAATTTAGGCTACTTGGGCAAGTTGACCTTCAAGGTCTTGGGCTTAAGGTTTGATATCTAAATCCTATTTTTCCTATGTTTTATTAAAATAGTGATATAATAGCCCTAAAATCACATTTAAATTGGTCAAAATCAATTAAAATTTCAAATTTTAAAATTTCCTAAATTTTTGCCACTTGGGCATCTTAGATCTAGCATAGATCTAAAATTTTTCTTTTTGGAATTTATTATGTAAATTACTATATCAAATTTGTAATTTTATGAATCACACATCTAAAGAGGGCTCAAAATTAATTAATTAATTATCTATTATTTATTTATTTTATTTTTTTTTATTTTATCAGTTTCGGTAAATTTTTCCTTTTTTGGGCATATTAGGCATTAGTTTTAGCATCATTAGCTGTAGAAATTTCTACAAATATAACTTTGATACCATGTAGAAATTCCTTGTAGATTCAAACTACTAATTGTAATATGCTAAAACAATAGACTTGAATCTACTCTACTCATCAACGGAAACAATTAAACGATCACGAACTCATGAAGCATACAAGAGAAATAATTCAATCAACACATAACACAATGATTTCCTAGGGAAAACCACAACTTAAAAACCCTACTATCTGTATATTGCATTAGTTAGAAAATATTAGAAGATCACAATGCTTTGCTCAAGCCTGAGCAACCTCTGCATTATATCTATCTGTCTCACAACTTCCTAGACAAGCCTAGGCCAATACTTAGCCAATTTCCTACTTTCCCAAGTCCCTTTCTCCTTGCAATGTTCAATGAGGAATTAGACCCCTATTTAATGGGAATTTTCCTCCATTAGACTGCACAATTCCTTTAGGCTCTTCCTATGACTGCATGCACCATTTGTACAATTTAGATTATTACAACTGATAATACATTGTCCCTGAACTCCAATCTCAACTAGGCCTTTCTCTGATATGACATGCATGAGTTAATTATGAGTGAATCATTAGTTTACTTCAGGCAGCACTGCACTGCACTTCAGGAAGCACCACGCTCCACTTCAGGCAACAACACATTGCACTTCAGAAGACACCACACTATACTTTAGGCAACACCACATTGTAGTTTAGGCAACACCACATTTGACTGCAAGCAACACCACACTAGTAGACCTCCCACTAGTTCCTCCATTAGTTGGAACTAGTTTAACTAACTTTAACTCAGTTAAACTGAATTAATTAATTACAACTCAGAATAAACTCAACCAGGGCTCCTATAATGTAGGAGACAATCTACATGAGTCTAGTTAGACTCTAAACTTGAATTAACTAAACCAACTAACACATATTAACTTAGTTAACTAATACAAATTTTCATGAGATGTGGAATTACGATTTTATTCCCAATTTAACTCAAGGAAAAAATTAAATCAGGCTCTTTCTTGATGCTATTTTCAACATTTCTTGTTGCAATTTTCAACACTTTCTCTCATAAGAAAGGAATTCATATATATCTTGATCCAGGGCCTTTGGAATGTTATGCATGCAACACTTGTTGCTTTTGTTGTTGCTACTGCAACATCTGCAACTAAAAACCATAGAAAAAACAAAATAAACTGAGTCAACTATGTCTGCAACTATCTACTAGGAAAATTGTGTTTGCTGCTGACTTTGCTACTGAGCCTCCTGCTCTGCTGTCAACATTGCTCTGCACTCCTCTGTATCTGAATGACACTAATCTTCCTACTACTGAATATTGTGGGCCCCCGTAGCAAGGTAATGATCCATGAGAAAAAAACACCTCAATGGATCCTGCCCAAATTTCTTCACTCTTGGGACTATTGCTTCACATCGCCCCACCTCTCACTATGAGGTATAACTACATGCAAAGAAAACTCTGATCTACTCATACTTCTACTGCTACTACTATGTTGCTGCTTCTGCAATACTATAACAACTACCGCAATAATGAGTCTGATCTCCCCATATCCCAAAGTACTAGCTTTCATAGGGCTATTTGTCTGAAACTAGAGTCCCTCTCAATATTGATGTCCCTGTGGGAAATCTCTTTTCTCCTCAATCTACCAATGTCAATGATCACAACTCCTTTTTGTGTCACTAAACAATGTCTCATTGATTTTCCCACTAGCAACCTTCTAGATCCTTTTAGAAGTCTACACATAAGGTCTTCTGGATCTGCCCTGAACTAGAGCTCCATCAATTTGCAATTCGAAATTCCTCTCTATTGTGATTCCTGCTCTGATACCATGTATAAATTTCTACAAATCTAGCTCTGATACCATGTAGAAATTCCTTGTAGATTCAAACTGGTAATTATAATTTACTAAAAAAATAGACTTGAATCTACTCTACCCATCAGTGGAAACAATTAAACGATCATGAAATCATGAAGCAAACAAGAGAAAGAATTCAATCAACACATTACACAATGATTTCCTAGCGAAAGCCACAACTAAAAACCCCTGCTATATGTATACTGTATTAGTAAAAAATATGAGAAGATTACAATTCTTTTCTCAAGCCCGAGCAACCTCTTCACTACCTTTATCTGTCTCACTCCTGCCTAGACAAGCCTAGGCCAATACTTAGCCAATTTCCTACTTGCCCAAGTCCCTATTTCTTTGCACTGTTCAATGAGGAATTAGGCCCTTATTTAATGGGAATTTTCCTCCATTGGATTGTGCAGTTTCTTTGGGCTCTTCCTCTAATTTCATGCACCATCTGTACAATTTAGATGATTATACAATTGATAGTACACTATCCTTGAACTCCAATCTCAACTGGGTCTTTCTCTGATTTGACATGCATGCATTAATTATGAGTGAATAGTCAAATTACTAGTTGATCACTTTAGGGAGAATGACACTGCACTTCAGGCAGCACCACACTGCACTTCAAGCATCACCACATCACACTTCAGGAATCAACACACTGTTCTCTAGGAAGCACCACACTCGACTGTAGACAACACCACACTACTACACCTCCCACTAGTTCCGCCATCAGTTGGAACTAGTTTAACTGACTTTAACTCGGTTAAACTAAATTAATTAATTACAACTCAAAATAAACTCAACCAAGGATCCTATAATGTAGGAGACACTCTACATGACTCTAGTTAGACCCTCAACTCGAATTAATTGAGCCAACTAAGTCAAATTAATTAGTTAACTAATACAAGTTGTAATGAGATGTGAAATTACCCAATTTAATTCAAGGACAAAATTAAATCATGATCTTTCTTGATGTTATTTTCAACATTTCTTGTTGCAATTTTCAACATTAGCTTACCGATATGTTGGTTTGTTTATTGTTGTAATCAGTTGTTTCAGATATGATACATTACTAAATACATCATCATAATGTGGGCTAAATACATAAATTTACATTTTCTAGCCATTGGAATGTTTTATGCTTTATATGTTGGGTAAATGATATGATCTAATGTGACTTCACTACTGCTATCATAAGTCTCAGATAAAGTGCTAAATTTTTCTAAAGTATCACTGCTGATTTGATTTTTTGAGATCTAACACGTGCTTGTATCCTTCTAAGTTTACAAAAAAATATGAAATTTGCACTAGAGGCACTCCTACACTTTAGCTCTAAATGTCGGATTTTGTGATTGGTATAAGTTTCTTTAACACTTCAGATCTAATTAGCATCACTGTGTTTGACATCTAATTGAGGCGTTGTTAAGAAATAATTGGATAATTGCTCTAAGTTAGAGATCATAATCTTAAGAGGCTTTGATATCTGGGTTGTCTATCTTAAGCACTTGGAATCTTAAGTTTCATTGGTTTTCATTTTAAGTGAGCATCTCAACATTGGTTATTGGCATATTTTAAGTAGTCTCAAGTAATCATTGTGGAATTAGACATTTCTTTTAAGTGTCTTGTGGAATATTACAGAATATTGGCACTTGTATCTTTAAGCACCTGTCTTGTATTAAGATTGTTATATAATCATTTTTAAGTACACTGACTATAAGATAATTCACACTAAGTACTTATATAACATAAACGATCTTAACTCAAGAATACTTCCCTCAATCTATCCTGCATAAGCATTCTAGGATTTAGCTTGCATTAAAACTCACCTCCTAGCATAAGCTAGGTTGATAGACTCTTAGGGCAACCCTTTTCCAATTAACTTGAGGGATTCAACGCTTCTTAGTGGTTAATATAGTGACCTTGCAGTCGTTAGAGTCACAGTCTTTGCAGCGCCGAAGGAATTGGGTGGGTGGAACATGGGGGGATGTATTGTTAGTCAGGCCACTGGCTGCTTCCCATTGGCTTCCATTTCACAACCTACTCTGCAAACTGTTTCTCAAAACAGTTAATGGAGAGTTTCAAATTAGACTAGGCATTTAAGCTAAAAATAACCAACGTCCTTGCATCACACCTAGCTCTTAGGAATTTCATATCATATAGGATAGTTTATTATATTAAGTAAAGACTGTCCATCCAGTTACCTGGAATTAATTTACATTAAGAGATAATTGTGACTTCATAAGGTATTGGTCTCATATTTAAAATATAATCTAATAATTAATCTTGCTAAATTTAACCAAGTAGCTAGGCCACTCATCTGTGTCTCCCAAGCAAGTTGGTTCCAAACTTGTTTTCCTTCACCTCATTTCCATAGGGAATACCCCCCATAGCGTGTTGTTGGGAGATAACTAAAACAGAGTGGGCAGGGATTAGAGTGAGAACCCCTGCCCTGAGCATTGTCGCGGTGCCTGTACAATCCAGGCGACAACACAATGCAAGAAATATGAACTAGCCTTTAAATGAAAATCAAAGAAACTATAGGATACATTATTCTTTGCTTCAAAATGCAAGCTCAAAAATACTCCACCCATGACCTAGAATTAAATATGGGCGAGACTTCATATAAATAAGATGTAATCCAAAATCACCAGGAAATAAAGTTGAAGAAAAACCTGAAAGCCCCCATCTCAGTATGAGCAAGGACAAAAGTAGGGAGGAATCTAGAAACACTACTACACAAAAAAGTTATGATGATGCTCTCAAGAAGTCCACTCACAATGTAGGTAGCAATATAATAAGGGACAAGGACCAACAATATTCTCCAAATAAGATCAACTCCAGAGGAACTTCTCCATTAAGACAATCATACACAATCAAATATCAAACTATTTTTTATGAAAAAAATTTGGACATCAAGAAAGAGAGTGTAAAGCTTATAATGATTAGGATAGAGGTTTTCATCAAATTTCTAGGAATAATATTGTAGAAAATAGAATCAAATATACTTATGGATTTAGTAATAGAAATCATAATTCATTTGCTCCATTATCCAAGTATAATATAGATTGTTACAAATGCAACAATTTTGGACATATGGCACAAATCTATCCTACAAAATCAAGATAAATGTTTTAGAAGAAAAAATAGGAAGAGTCACCAACAAAAAAATACGTATTATTTAAGTATGCTCAAAACAATCAAATTTAGTGGTACACTAATTGTGGGTGCTTTAGACACATTATTGGAGATCTGAATAAATTTATTACCCTAAAAGAAGAAAGAGGAGGAAATGTGTCTTGTAGAGACAATGGATATGCAAGAATTATAGGAAGAGGTATTGTGTCTACACAAACTAGCAAGCCTAATATACACGCTAAAGCTAATGGGCACAACAAAAATTTGGGACAAAGGCCCATTGTCATAATAGCCTATGTCCCCTTCTCTTCTCGGATTTTCACCGACAGGAGGAGTACCAATATCCCTCACTCATGATTAAAATGTTTATACTAGGGTTCATAGTGAGGCAAGGACGACTCATTCAATGGAAATATTCAATTAAAGTGTGAGCTTTGGGAGAAGCTAGGATGGATTTCCACAAAAAACCCCTTGAGAGAATGAATATATGAGACCTAGCGTTGAGAAACTTGACGAGGTAAGAGTTCATCCAGAGTCAAGATAGTCAAGAGAAAAGGTTTTGAATGATATGATGCTAAAGTACAAACCTTCAAGAAATGTCTAAGTTAAACGGTAGCTTCAATGGTTCCCGCTTGGTGTGATAGCTAGGGCATCATAGATCGGGCATCATAGCTAGGGCATCAAATAAAATGAAATTCCATCATTGAAATTCATTCAAAACTTGAGGATTCTCAAAGGAGAGACTAAAGAACAATCCTATCAGGACAAAATTCAAAACAAACTTTCTTAGAGGATTTGACACCAAGCCATAGAAGGCCTCCCCTAGCCTTAAAGTGATGAAGACAAGAGAGAAAAGAAAGTGAAGAAAGATTGATTTGTCAATGAGAAGATGACCACCAAGGATTCTAGACTAGTTCCTTCTTGTTGAGAATAATGGAGTCAAGAATTACTTTGATTTGATGATTTCTCTCTTCAAGGAGACCAAATGTAGCTTCACTAACCTTAAAGGAGGTAGATTCACAACTACAAAATAAATGTATACTTCATTGAAATTTTTTTATGGAGTTTCAAGGAATGCAAGATGCAAGGTTAACCCCTAGGAACATTAATTTATTATTTTCCATGAGTAATCCCTGAAATACTTCCAATAATTTTAATGTTCTCACAAGTTTGCATTAGCTAGGGTACATTAAAAATATGAAATGACATTCAATGTGTTATACATTACTCAATGTAAAATGTAGCATCATCCATCCATCAACATTGCAAAAGAAGCTTCAAGAAAAGACAATGAAAATTTTCCAAATGCCAAAGTGCATCCCAAACATCCAAAATTCATCCAAAATTGCAGGTCTGAGTTTCTCAACAAGAGAGGTCCAAATCCAAGTGAAGATGAAAAAGGAAATGAGGTCTCTTCTATTTATATGAGGCTTCTCAAGTTTGAATTAGCCTAAACTACCCCATAATAATATTTTAGTGTGAAAATAACATGTCTTTTGGTGACAAGCCCACCAAATAGCTCAATAAAAGTGAAAGATAAGCCATCAAAATCTAGCCAAAATGATATACTATAGGGAAAGAGGGCCCTTGGAAGGACAAAATGAGTCCTCAAAGTTCCATGGGAAAAAGGAGGTCTCCAAAAATGATGATCAAGGGGCGGTCCCTTGATTTCCAAGCAAAACATTATGTGGTGCTCCCAAGTGGTTATGGGGCACAATCAATGATCTCATGGGTCTCCAATGGCTCAATAAAAATTTTATACTCTATCAGTGAGGGATAGAAAATGACACATGCCCTCCCATGTTTCCTCAGAAGAGACAAAACCTCATCTGGGCCTTGGACTAGCTGCCAAGTGTCAAGTACAAATGTGTGGCCAACTGGGGCATGAACAAGGAATGTGTGGTGCTGAAGAATCCTATGGTGTTGCATCAATTCTTTTCAATGGTGGAGGCCCATGGCTCTCAACACTCACCCTACAAGTTCCATTATGACCCTATGGAGGGCTTAGATCTTGTATAGGGAGGCCAAGTCCAAGATGATGACCCACCTATAATCCAGTATAATATCGAATGCATCTCCTCACCTTCTAGTACAACAATCCATTAGTGAAATTGAGTAAATAGGATTGCTAGCTATGGGAAAAAGTGGACACTTCATAGTGGCATGCCCTTCCAATTTAGATATAGAATGTATAAGTGTTACGTTTCTTGACAAGAGACGTTAATAAAAGACCCTATTAGGTGGTTTTGACCTCTAAGGGAGTGACAAGTCCAAGGTACAACCATTAAATGGAAGGTGTCATGTGAAATAATGATGGAATAGTGTAGGGGGAAGAGGGAAGGCTCCAAGCCATATGCCATGGTACAAAGGTAGCTATGATGAAGGAAGCCCACAAATTAGGTGTATGGATGTAGAAGGGAGAAATTGCGATACACGAGTTACCCCAAACTTTGTTTTGCCACCCTTCTTCATATGCATTTTTCATTTTATTGATTTTTCTTTCTTTTACTGCTCGAAGCTCTAGGGGATGATAGCATGATGTGTAAGATGTAGCAGTGATTACCCCCTTAAATTTAGGTATTTCATCACCCACCAAGGGTCAGGACAATCATAGCTTCCTTAATGATGTAGGGGGGAACTTATAGGGGCCCTAGGAACCAGGGTGATGACCATAATGATAGGGGGTAGAGCTCATGTTTAGGTTTTTCCCAAGCGTATTTTTTTATGTCTCGTACATCTTTTGCATTATGTGGTACATTTCTTAATGTAAGTGGCCAAATTATGCTTTTAACATTCTTTTTAGCTGAAACAACTTCTAAGGCATCGTTCCAGGTCTGACCCAAAGTGTGGACAAGGGAAGGGGAAGTTAATACCTCGTCGACCTAGATGAGGAAAATGTTAAAATGGCTTGTAATGAGTGGAGCGGAGTGAGATATATGGTATTGGGGAGAAGGACCACACAACCAAAATTAAGGTTTCCCATCTACTGCCATACCTAAAGCTAGTAGCCAATAGAGGAGACCCCATAGGACTAGGATACAAGATTAATCCCCACGTCGAGGCAAGGGAACAAGAGTACAATCCAAGCCCATTATTTCCATTGAATCCCCCCACCAATCCATGTCCAAATGTGTCCAAGCAAAAAAACCATAAAATGCCCAATTACATAATGAAAAGGCATACCTTTGGGGTTGAAAGTCCCATATTAAAACATATGATCATAACAAATGAGCGAGGGAAAATAATGACTAGCTTAGGTGGTGGAGAATGGGGGCACATTGAGTTATCAGGTGGCTACAATGGGTCGCTAACTGTAGGCTAAAGAAAAATCTAGGAGAAAATTTATCCTATAGGGGTCACCCACTGGTCCACCGACTGAGCGTGAAACAAGTGATAGGTTGGGAAGAGGGACTTAGTGACTGTGTAGTGCACTGTTCCAATAGGCAGGGGAAACTCTTGAGCCCTGAGACTAGACAATGTGTAGTTCAGAGATGTATGAGGGACAAGATTACGTAGTTTCCAAATCTAGTGGGATAGGCTGAGGGAATGGGCACTAAGAGAGATAACTGCACAGTTCTGGGAGTCAATAAAGGCTAGACAATTACGCAGTTGTGCAATTCAAGGGATCAATGGATGATCTTGCAGTTTGAGGATGTAAAGTGCACAATTTAAGCCAGGATGGGGACATGGCTACACAATTCTGTAGGTTAAGGCCCGAGATTTGGCATAGAAACTTCGCAGTGCAGTAGTCCTGGGAGGTAGAAAGTGCGCATTTCATAGTGCCAAGCAACAAGGTCACAACTAGAGGACTAAGACTGCGTATTGCACAGGTCAGGAGAGGCCTGGTGAAGCTAGGTTGCTTAGTTGGGAAGTTTTTTCGAAAATGGACGTGTGGGATTAGTGATATTAGTGTGAATGGTGATGAAATTTGGTTGTGATCACAAACTTAGAATATTTTGACGACATGACAACATAGATCATCCGAACACATGAACAAAGAATTTCCCTATGTGCAACAACTTTACGAAAAATTACGACAAGTGCAACACTTAAGACATACTTTGGGATGACCGTGACGACACTTATGCAACAATGATAAGAAATTTGTGAATGAGTGCGACATATGTTTACATAGTTAAAACAAATCATATACACAAAGATAGACCTTTTAAACCATCAGAATAGGCTTGAATATATTGCGCAACATCCAAACATGCCAAAAGATGACAGTTTACTCCACATGCAAAAAGGAACAAAATACCTCAAGAAAGTTCATGAAATAAGCTTCGATGTTTATGACATCAAGTACAAGACCAAGGAAAGTTATGAAATTAAGTGTAAGCCAAAATTTTGGAGGGTGTTGTATCAGCTACAACACTTGGCGACACACTCGTTGAATTCCAACTTCTCTATCTCGGTTAACTTATTCTGTGGAGGGCCTCGGTTCTTCAAGGAGTATTGATTTATCATGCATATTACTTTGGTATTATCACTTACCCCATGAATAGAGATGGCCCCCTTTATGCCTTCTCGGTTGAACAAAACATAAGACTCAACAATATCACAATGTTTTGAGTCGGGAAGGGTAGTGTGGTTTGTGAGCTTAAGTTTTTCAGAGTATAATTTTTCATCTTTGGTGTTGCTCCGCTGCCAGCAGGCCTGAACAGTACCCTGATGGAGTCATGATAGAACACAAACATTGATCCACTTCTAGTGAGCATGGATAATACCCCGATGGAGTCGCTTTCTTCACCTCTCTGCGTAGGAAGCCTTTCTCTTCTTTCACCTTGATTTATTTATTTATTTAAAAGAAAATTATGCATCGAAACTTGTTTATCTTGGGGCGGAAGAGGGATCCCTACTTATTAAGAGAAGAAGACGTTGTTCCTTCATAAAAGCATATAAAGACCTCTGATTTAGGTTTGTTCATTTATATTTTCCCCTTCTTGCTTCTACTAATTGAATAAGCATGAAAAAACTGAAACGTGTAGGCATGAGGTTTCCAGAATAGACATGGTTTCATGGTTAGAATAAAACTCTCCTTACAAACAAATCATATTTTCCATTGGAACTTCATTGGCAAAAAGATATAACCAGCACAAGGAAG
This sequence comes from Pinus taeda, assembly GCA_000404065.3. Taxonomy (NCBI): domain Eukaryota; kingdom Viridiplantae; phylum Streptophyta; class Pinopsida; order Pinales; family Pinaceae; genus Pinus; species Pinus taeda. The sequence goes on along the minus strand of APFE030201028.1, from coordinate 36,557 downwards.
ATGGACAAAAGGTTAGCCAAATGTTGAAGCATCACAAGACTCTTCAGAGTTTAGCCACACACATACTTAGAAGCCACAACAAGTACATGCACAACACTTATTCACAAGACAAAAAACAAAACAAAACTCAAGCAAACAAGAAAGAAAATACTATGTACATAGTGTAGGGCACAACCCCAAATCTTCAATGGAAGTAATGTTTTAAGTCTTGGCCATTGACAAGGAGATAGTCAATCTTCCCATCAAGTGATTGAAGACGATAAGTGTTGGAACGAACAAAGTTCGTTCTTCAAGTTAAATACTCTAGAAGACTTGGAATATGTAGATCTCCATTGAATATACAAGAATATATATAAAATGTATTAATAAGAATGATGTTACAAATGAAAGTGAGGGGCTTGCTTATATACTAGCCGGGTGCCTCTTCATGGAAAGTCATGTTCCATTTAGACATACCTATTCAACACTAATTACTAATTAACTAATCATTATTATAATTATCATTTTTATTTTTATTTAATATATTTTATTCATAACATTGCTTCCTCTTCAAAAAAATTGTCCTCAAAGATTGCTCATGAAAAGGTTTGATCACTTTTTCTATTTCGAATGTCTTCTCGTCTTAGAATTGTCACTTTTGCTAATACAAGTTGATATGATCCTTGGAGTGATAAATAAAATTGTCACACGGAGAAAGGATCTAACCATCCTAAATTAATATTTTGTGGAATCTTTCAATTACTAGAAACTTGTGATGAATTGTTATCATTACAATGAATTGCATTCACTTCAGTATCCTTCTGAACATAAGTTTTTTGTTTTTGTTTTGAGAGATACAGATACACAGACTGATCGGAATGTATGATCTTGTGATGCAGATGTAGATAAGAAGTTCATCTTTCTCTTATCATGTGTGTGGAAAGATTTAGGCTTACTTCAGGTTCTGATGTTGTCAAGTTGGTTACAAAATCTTCACCTTGGTTTTTCGTCGTTTGAACTGCAACTTTTGAGTACATCCTTAATTAATTTGGGTTTGGATTTGTATGAATTGTGAGATCAATGGGATCTATGTTTGTTTCCTTTTCTTCGACTTGGACTATTATGTCTAACTACTTTGATACTTCTTTTGCGAGTAATTCTTCTAACTTGTTTTTTAATGATTTCTTATCATCCTTCATTTTCTTAATTTGAGTGAGTAGACTTTGATTATGGTTTTTGAGACGTAAGATTTCTTTGGTTTTTGATTCATCAACCTTATTTTTAATATCTTGACTTTTAAGCTTCTCATATTTTAGATCTCTGATTTGTTCCAATAACCTTTGGTTCAGGTCTTTTAGGTGCAAATTTTCTTTCTCCTTCTTTGACAGAATCTCGTTGAATTTCTTCTCGACACATCCTTTTTCTTCTTCTAATTTTTTATTTCGTTGTTTAGAGTTCTTGACCTTCACAAGTAATGTTTGGCTATGGTCCCTTAGACTCAAAATTTCCTCGTCTTTTGCAGTTAATTTTTGTTCTAGTTTTGCAATTTTTTCCTCTCGTTCTGTTATTTGCATCAATACATTATCTTGAGATTCTTCCACATTAAATAATTTTCCACATGTTGGCCAACATAATTCACAACTTTTATGAAACCAAGGATATTCAATGTATGCTATACAAAACGAACATTTAGTCCAAAATAATGATTGTTGTGTAGAAATCATCTTGGCTGATTCCTTTTCTTCTTATATGAGCTTTGAGAATATGCAAATATATTCTCTTTTTACTACCTTTATAATTCTCTTCAAATATCCACTTAATATATTTATTTTTATATTAATTTCCCTCTTTGTTTTTTGTTTTGTTTTTGTTTTTGTTTTTTTTTAATTTTATATTAAAGTTTTGAAATTTATTCCATCAAAGCCCTTTTGAAATATAACTCCTTTAAAATTTTGAATTGGAATTTACACCCTTTTTTTTCCAAGTAATCCCCTTTAATTGTTATAAAAATATGTGGCTCTATTCCTTTTTTAGATCTTTTTCTTTTTTTTGCAATTTTTTTTTCTAATTTATATCTCTCCTTTTTTCTAAAGTCCTTTTTTTTTTTTCTTTTGAATATATTTTTCCTTCTCGAATTTATTATAATTATTAATTATTTATATATTTTAAATTATGTATTGATTTTTTTAATATTTTTTGTAAATGGCCAAAGGCCTAAATGGCGATTTGGAGAAACTCCAAATTTTGGTAGCAAAACACTTCAATGGCAACGATGTTGACAAATTTGATGGTCAAAGACCTGGATCGGAGAATGAGGCTCTTGTACAGCAGTTGAGCAGCCAGAGGATTGAACAACTCTGATACCAAATGGAACGAACAAAGTTCGTTCTTCAAGTTAAATACTAATGGAACGAACAAAGTTCATTCTTCAAGTTAAACACTCAAGAAGACTTGGAATACGTAGATCTCCATTGAAGATACAAGAATATATAAAAAATGTATGAATAACAATGATGTTACAAACGAGAGTGAGGGGCCTGCTTATATACTAGGCGGGTGCCTCTTCATGGAAAACATATCCCAACCATTATTACAATTATCATCATTATTTATATTTAATATAATTTATTCATAACAAGTGTGTTGGATAACTTAGCCTTTTGTGTACTGTGAACGGTCCAATCCATAGGGACTGAAACTTAGTGTGCTTGCCTTATTCCTTGTGGGATTTATTCCACTTCAAGACTAAGTCACCCACACTGAAGTTGTTCTTCCTTGATTACTTCTTGTCGAACCACCTCTTGATACGACTCTGATGAAGTGAAATTTTTTCGTTGGCGTTTAACCTTTCTTCCTATAGCTTGTGAAGGGTGTCCATCCTATGCTGCACTAATAAACACGACTTGCCTTGGGATTCTTGTGAGAGTTGAAGAGAAGGAAAGTAGATGTTAGGTAGGAGGATGGATTCTTTTCCGTATACCAGGAAGTAAGGGGAGGTGTTCAAGGAAGGCTTCAGTATGACTCGGTCAACCCATAAGGAATTTAACAAAGTGGAGTGCCAGTTTCGCTACTTAGAGAATATGGTCTTTTTGATAATGCATTAGGTACTTATCCGTGGATTCAGTAAGACCATTCCCATGTGATAATAATTAGCTGAATGTTTCAATATAATACCATTGCAAAATCATAAAGTCCTAGCGATAAGAATTATGTTTCATTGTCGAAAACAAGTGACATAGGAATGCCGAACATGGAAGTGATGTCCTATTGCAGAAAGATAATGACTTCCTGAGCATTCACTTGTTTGAGTGGAACTGCTTCTGTCCATTGTGTGAAGTAATTTGTGGCAGTGAGAATGTAGTGGTGCTACTTCAATGAATGTGGAAAAAATTCTCTAATAATATCCAAGTCCCAATGTTGAAAATGTTCTTTCACTGCAATGGGGTGACTAACTTCATATTTCTTCTATCCCACCTTTGACAAACCATATGTTTGCGAGCGTAAGCATGAACATCTTTGAATAATGTAGGCCAGTAAAAGCCGACCCACATGACCTTATGCAATGTTGTGTTACCCGCAAAGTGTCCCCTGGCTGGTGTGTCATGGAGATCATGCAATACCTTTTCTGAATCATGTGCTTCCAAAAACCTGAGTAGTACTCCGTTGTGGTTATTTTTGAAAAGCACCCCATGCACCAACTGGTAAGATAATGCTTTAAGTTTGAGTGCCCTCTTATGTCGTGTGGAAAAGTGGGAGGGCATGGTGTCATGCTTAAGATGTTGGTGCACATCAACGTACCAAGAGTTTGTGCTAGTAGTGGGGGAGGCTCGTTCGACGTTGTACATCTCAATTTATTGCTCCCATCTTGAAAGAGCTTATTCTTCTTCCTTTGGGTTCACTGCTTCTGCTGCTAGTCGGAAAAGACCATGGACATTGATTGTGTGAACTAGCTTGATCTCTAGATCATTTTCTTGCAAACTAATCATCCAATTCGCTCTCCTTTCACCCAACTCTTGTTGAACAAACAATGATTTGATCGTTGGGTGCGGACCAAAGATAATGCAATGAATTTTCAATAGATAGGGTAGAAAGTGTTTTACCACCTTTTACACTACATAAGCTTGTTTATAAACAATGGGGTAGTTAAGTTTAGGTCCTTGGAGACCTGCACTCATGAGAGAAACAAGCCACTTGTTGTAAAGATCATCCTTTTGGATGAGTATAACGGTGAGAGAAGTGTTAGAAGCAAAGGTGTAGAGAAAAAAATCTTTATTGAAGTCTGGGCTATATAATGTGGGTGCTTCTGTGATAGCTTGTTTAATACAGGAAAACACATCCTTTTCCCATTTATCCCATTTATAAATTTCATCCTTCTTCACCATCTCCTGTATTGGCTGAGCATAGTTAGAGATGAACTTGCAGAGGAAATTGATTTTCCCTAAGAAGGATTGCATGGCCTTTTTGTTCATTCGAAATGGAATCTGTGTGATTTCTTTGACCATGTATGGATCTACCTTAATCCCACTTTTGGCAATAATGTGGCCCAAGAGATTATTGTTGGTCATCGTGAAGATACTTTTCTTGGGCTTTAAAGATATCCTACACTTGCGACATCACTCGAAAATTTTTTTTAAGTGGCGTGTGTGGTTTGACCTTTGTTTGGAAAATACTATTAATTTGGCAAGATAGACCACTATGATCTTTCCAATCAGCCCACAAAATGTGATGTCCATAACATGGTGAAATGTTTCACCCACATTGATTCCCAAATGACATTCGCTTAAATGCGAATGTGCCCACTTCATGCGGAAAGTGGTCTTAAGTTTGTTAGGCTCTAAAACAAGAACTTGGTTGTATCTTGAGTAATTGTCTAGCAAAGAAAACATTTTTGACCTTGATATTGTTTGTAGTATTTGTTCCATGGACGAAACAGGGTAGTTTTCCTTGTTCGAGGCGTGATTGAGGTTTCAGAAATCGACACACAAGCGGATTTCCTCAGACTTCTTTCTTACTAGGACCAAATTTGACACCCAAGGTGAGTGCCACATTCTTTATATGATCCGAGCATCCAACAATTTCCTTAACTCTTTCTGAATAAGAGGCTCAAGTGTTGGATGTACTTTTCTCAATTTTTGTTGGAACAAATTGGCCCCTTCTTTTATTGGTATCACATGTTGGATGCTTCGCGTGTCATAAGTTTTAAGCTCATCGTACGTCAACGCGTGCACATCTCAGTACTGCTTGAATAAGCGGATAAAGGATTTATGCTCTTGTGGTGTACAAAAAGTACCAATGTTGACGTACTCATATCTTTTTTTTGTTCCCAAGTTAGTTTGCTCGTGCACCAGTGTGGAACTGTGGGTTTTAGCATTTGCAAGTCCCCAGAAGTGATTCTGCAGGTCATACATCTTTTCCAATGACACCACACCCTTTGGGATGAGATTTCCTTTACTTGCACTGGGTGCTTCCTGCAATGCCTTTTCATGTTCATTCTCATCGATCACTACGTCTTTGAACACATCAACATTCACCATGAAGCATAGTATATGCTAGTCATCATCAAGAATGCGTAAATTAGTGATATTATAGGGGACAGAGGGATTATAAATAATTTTAATAGAAAAATTGTCCCTCAATGGTGACAACCTAGTAGCGACATTTGCTAATGCATCTGTAGCTACATTACACATTCTTGGAACATAAATGATATCAAAAGATTGGAAATGTGAAATCAGATGCCATATCTCTTGTTGATAGCTTCTAAGATGAGGTGACACACAATGTATGGTATTGCGTACCTATCGCACCATAATTTCTGAGTCACCTACTTCTTTCAAGATGACAACATTGAGGTCAATGGAACTTTGCAAGCCCAAGATGGGTGCTTCATATTTTGTAGTGTTGTTTGTGCACTCAAATTCCAAGTGGCTAGAGATCAAATGTTTTCTCTATAGTGGGTCTATTAAAACGCAACTAGCTCCAGAGCCCTCCCGCGTTTTGGAATCATCAAAGTACAAATTCCACATTCATATGCACAAGGACAAGGAACTACACTAGTACTATTATTGCTCTTACTAACTATTCAAATGTCATTTTCACCAGTTGGACTAGGAAGGAGTTCCAACTTTATGTCTAGTGGGATGGGGGATGGTTGTGCAAGATATTACCCCAGTTGGGTTCCCAAGAAGTAATTGCCGAAGATAAGTTCTGCGAAATCTATCGTCTCATTATGTCCATTCAAGGGAGTGAAAGTACGCTTCATGTATCTTTCTTAATTCATCAAATCTAAATATTTCTGCCCTTATACGGAAGCCAAAAATGTGACTAGTCCATAGAAAAGTACCCTTGTATCTTGTTGGACCAGTCTCTGCTCAACAACACTCCATATGCTTTCGGAATGTTCACAATCACTATGTTGATGCATTGGTGGGCTCGCTCACCAGATGATAAACAAATGATCACATCTATGAGTTCACCAATTGCATGGACATGAGTTTTTTCTAGATGAATAATTTGTGCATTTTTTTGTCCCATTTCACATTGATTTTCTTGGTGACATATAATGGAATTACGTTCACCAACGCACCGAAATCAACCAAGAAATTGTGTACATTGAAATTAAAGATTTCAAAAGTTAATAGAAAAGGAGGGAAGGGTGTATTTGCATCCATTGCTAAAGCATTAAGTATAGATTTGAGGGAACTAGAAGACGTACCAAATACCTTGTTAGAAGAATAATGATCACCTGCGGTGGGCTACCTAAGTGCACATAAGAGGATGTCCCATTGGCTTGTGATCTTTGTCAATTCAAACATTGAAATGTTCACACGAAACTTCTTCATGTCATCAACTATGTTGTAATATACAATGGGAAGGACTGTCGAAGTGTCTGGAAATGTAAATTGGTTTGTGGCTTCAGGAATTTCGATCTTATTCTTACTACTTACGGAAGAAATTTTCGTTGTAGCTGAGTTACAAGAATTGCTCTGAGTGTTCTGCCGAGTGTATGGGTGGAATGATATTTCTTAACAATTTTTCTTTGATTTTCTTCTTCGTCAACTCTAGTGCAATAGTCGACCCTTGGCTTCTCAAATTGTACTAGTTGGTCTTCTTCTGGGCCGGACCATCACTCAAAGGTTGTTTTTTGGTAATACTCTTTTAGGTTGTGAGTATGCAATTGAACATGTTTACTGTGTGCTCCACACTCAGAGTCTCTTCGGTTGCAGTAGCTTCTAGCTTTTCTTCCACAGGCTCAATCCACTCCTCAGCCATTATCGCATCAACAAGATGAGTAGTAAGAATGCTCATGGACTAATTCCACTATGGGAATGTTTTCTCAGAATGATATTCTTTATGATACGAACAATATTGATCTGTGCCCATTTTTTCAATATTTAATACAACATTGGAGCTCTGTGCAGACTCAACGGTTGATTGTTGCTATTGTTGGATGTTGCAATCCTTCTAACTAGGTTGAACCTAGGAGGCTTGTTACGCACAATGGTATCACTTGGCCTTTGCTTCAATTCTGCCAACTCATTTGACAGAGTCTTGACGGTACCGGTCAAGCTTTCAAGATCAATAGTTTCTTTCTCTTTGGCCTTACTCATAGAGGTCTGAGACCTTTTACTCCCGTCCTTGGATTCTTTAGCTGGTTCAACATCTAAAATGACTCCAATTGAGCGCAAGTCCTTTTCAACCATAATTGCCTCTTCATAATTTTCGGTTAATGTTTATTTCACAGTTCTCTTTAAAAACTGCGCAATGCTGGTCAACAAGGCATAAGTGTAAGAATCGATGGTGATGGAGTCGTGAGGTTTAGTGTTTGCTAAGAACTTATTCAGAATGCGATTAAACCTCTAATTAAAATCTTTCACTTTTTCCTTTTACTCCATCTTGAGACTTCCCAAATCTTTCAATAACATGGCAGGGGTCTCATCATCAATGAATTTCTCAAGTAAAATTTTCTTAAACCCCCTCCAATTTTGGATGGAATTCAAAGGAAGACTATGATACCACACAAATTCTCTACCTAAGGCACATGAAGACAATCTACATGCAACATGATCATGGCGTACCTCAAGTGTTTGCATATGTAGGTAGAAGTTGTCTAGATGGTCCTCCACATTTACTGCTCTGCCAAGGTCATACTTCATTAGGATAATTTTTGGATGCCTTGGAATATTGTGTAACACACCCAATAGTGCAAGTGGGCCCTAAGACATCCAATCTAGACCTTGTTCTACCATGTCCTCTCTGTTGTCTTCCCCTTCTTCTTCAAAATCGGATTGGTCTTCTTCTTCTCCGCCCAACCCACGAAAATTATTATCTGAGAGCACTGCATTGTCACCGTCACCACCGTTGAAGGTTGGAGGTTCTTCTAGTTTTTATATATTTTCTTCAGAGTCAACTAACTCTTCAAGGGTGGTGAGAACAACCTCTTAAACTAATAAACCACTACCCTAGTAGGGGTGATTTGTTTCTTCTTTAGAAAATAAGGAAGACTTTATATTCCAAGTATCAGTTCAATAGCTCTTGCAAACTTTCAGGTGGTGGGGTGGATGGACCGGAGCTATTCGTATGTGAGTTTGTAAGGTTGTGTAGTATTGGACTGAGAAGAGTTACCAACTTCAGGAATGCATGTAGGGGAGTCGCTAGGAATGTTACTTCCTTGACCAGAGGAAGTAAGATTGGGGTTGGTGGGGTTATCAACCATAAAAGTGTGGTTTCCCTCCTTCTAGTGCCATAATGTTGACGGTGCTAGACCCGCCAACATTCAGGGGATCTCCTATGAAAAATTTTGAATCTAGACACAAAAATACTACTACAGTTACTGGTTTAGCATCTCCTACTTGTTATTTCATTCAACAAGTTATTTAATTTATAAACAGTGATGAAAAACACTATTGTAGACTACACTGACACACAGATCATAAATTGAAACTATAGATGAGACAAACACACAAGGGACACCATTATTTTTAGACAACACATCCCTGGAGAAACCCAATGCGAGAAAACTGGTGCAAAATATAGAGGGTTTGTATTATTAAGCAAGAAGAATATAAGTACAACAAATTGCCTCTCACACCAGCTAACTTTACAGAGAAATCACGACAACAAGAAATACATACGAGGGTTTACCTCATTCTCCAAATCACAACTGATCCACGGAGTGGTTTGACTTTGGAAAACACTCCAAAATCCCAGTGCAATCGTTGCTTGGGCCGTCATCTTGCCTCTAGGAGACTATGCCACCCCTTCTGCTGAATTGATTTGTTGGAGGAAGGCTGTTGTTCAGCCCTCCCAACTTTGAACCTTGCTTCTCCAGCAAAATCTCGGACTTTTGACGAATACTCTGCACTGCCACTGCAAGTGTTGTGGATGAAGTAGACCATTGGAAGAATGAATCCCTAGTTCTTCATTGAACTTTAAGGTCAATGCTTGTAGGGTGAAGCAAGCATTTTTCTAGGTATCTTTAATTTCACCCTGGCGAATCCTACATATTTTTCATGTATACCTAAAATATGTTGTATTTGTTTGATAAATTTCCTACTTTGGACATTTCTAGCATCCCTAGGCATCCTAATCATGTCGTGAGAAGGATGGTACATGGGGTGCCCATGTTTGCTGGTGATCCACTCTCCGCAATTGACCACGTAGAAAGATTTAATGCACATGCTTCAATAGAGAAGGTTGTTCACCAAGATGTCCTTATGTTATTGTTCATGGAAGCTCTTGGTGGTCATAAATCATGGTTGCATGATCATGAAGCTAAGAGTATCTCATCTATTGAAGAGTTCGTTGATGGCTTTCTTAGACATTTTCAAGTACATGATGCATTAAGCATCCAAGAGGGAGCCTTCATAAAGCATCATCAAGACATTAAGAATCTAGGTAATGAGCAAGAAGAGGAATCCTCCTTGGGTCCACATGATGAAAATGATGATTTTGAGGACACGTGTTGGGAAGGATAAGTTTATGGAAAGTGAATTTGAAACCAACCTTACCTTTCTCAAGGATATTACTCCCGATGAATCCTATTTTGAAAACCCTAAGAAATATGATTCCATTAGCCCCTTAGAAGATGCCATTGACGATTATTTCCACATTGAAAAGGAGAAATGGGAAATTGTTGGTCCTCAATTCAATTTTGCTCCCATTTATGACACCAACAAGGAGGGTGAGGATGAGATTTCTCTTCCCTTCCGCTCAGGTACTATTTATGATGACATACCTGTTGATACACTTGGGAATGCCAATATTAATTTTCCTTTTCATAAAGAGGGGCAATTGGAAGTGATTGATTTTCCTTTTAGGAGAGACCCAATCTTTTATAATAAGGAAATTGATAAGGCTCCCACTTCTCCTGAGTATGATTCGATGTTCAAATCACTTGAGCCTTTAGATTATGATTTTAGGAAAGAGAAACCCGTTGAATACAATCATTCTTTCTCCCTTTTTCCTGTTGGTCATCATCTTGGGCCTCCAACTAGTGATTCCCTCACCTTTGGTCATATGATCTCAAGTAATTGCAAGCCCTTCCCCCTCCTGAGTATAGTATCAAGGAAAATCCCATCATTGATTATACTTTTCCTCCTTGGACGCACCTTTAGGGTTTTGATCACTCCATAGTCTCCCCTCTCCAGTGTAATAATCATGTGCAAACTACTTGTGTTTCTCCATCTCGTCGGCCTCCCTTTCCTGCTAATTATAACCCAATGAAGGCCATAAGCCATGACGTAAACAATAAGGACGATGGTGGAAGTGATATGCCAAAGGTCGCCATCCATCGAAAGTTTATGAACTTGGTTGTTGACATCTCTATATTTTAGTTGCAAGAGAAGGTCTCATGGACTAATTACATCATTTTCTTACCTCTTCTCACATAATAATCCATATGTGGGCATCATATTTTCCCACCTCCCACCCACAACATCCTCCATCTTTTTGGGTTTGCATTCGCTTTGGGACTTGCTACATGAGTAATCATATAGGTATGCATATTTATATTGACTTGATGATGTGTTGGTTGCACTAGCTTTATGATTACACTTAATAATAGCTTTGTGACATGCACGTTAGGGTAGGATGCATTGCATGCTCATTTCCACATTAGAATTAATGTCATATGATATTCCTCATGGTAGATAGATGCATATTTGCATATTCTACTTTTTGTTGATTTTATTGCCTAACATATAGCATGTGCAATCATGAGACACTGCGAAAGCATGTTGCCCTGTGTTTTTCATCTATCATATGTGTAGATGATAGGTCTATGATAACCAAAATATTGTTGGAGTTTTTGTGACCTATTGTTCGAGTAACTTTTCCCACTTCTTAGAGAGATCACGTCCTAGTTGGAGATAGATGTTACCCACCATTTTGTGGCTGATATCCCTTAGCCGGTAGCCAACAACCCATTGCAACCACCAACTATCTCATTATTCTATTTCTCCACCACCTGAGCCAGCCATGTGGTCCCTCGCCCATCTGCCATGATCTTATGTTTGAAGGTGTGCCTCCCAAACCTAAAGGTATGCTTGTCATTTGGTAATTGAGTATTGTAGTTTGCTTATCATGGATACTTCTGTGCATGGATTACTGAGGGGATTTGGTGGAAAGAATGGGATAGGTCTGTTCTCTTATCCCCTAGACCCCTTTGGATGTTAACCTTGCATTCTAGTCCCATGGGATCTCTTTTATTGACCATTTGGCTTTAGGGATGGTATTTCATGGCAAACCCTGGTTTTGGTTGTGTCGTCCAGCTCCCTTATTCACTTATATTACCCCCTTTCCACTCATTATTACCCCATTTATCATCTCCCCTACCCGGGTCCACATTCCTCCTATGGGCCCACATACAGTTAGCTCGTCCCTTCCCCTTTCCCACACCTTGGGTCATGTTTTGGAATGATGCCCAAAGATTGGTGCAGCTGAAAAGAAAGATAAAAGCATATTTTTCCACATTCAATAGGAACATGTGGGCCACAAAATGAAAAAGATGGTCGAGACAAACACATTTAACATGTGGGACAAATTTAATACATGAGCTCCACCCCATCATCATGGCCATCACCCTGGTTCCTACAGGTTCTATGATCCTCCTTCATCATATAGGAACCCATGATTGTCCCAAATCCCTAGTAGGCAATGAACTGTCCTACCTTAAAAGGGGGGTATCCACTGCTATATTGTATACATCATGCTCTTACCCCTTGATCCCCAAGTAGTTAATCAAATAAAATCATAAAAAGGAAAAAGACATATAAATAAGGGTGGAAAAATCAAGGTCGGGGCACCTCATGTACCACGATTTCTCCCTCCTATACATTATAAACCCAAGTTTGGGCTTCTCTCTTATTAGTTACCCTTGTACCCTAACATGTGACCCAAGGCTGCCCCTTCTCATACCCTACTTCATTCACCTATCTGTCACATGCCACCACCTTTTGAAGGATGTACCTTGAATGTATTATCCCCTTTAGAAGTAGAAACCATCTAATAGGATTATTGGTTAACCCCATTTGGAGTTTAGGAGACATTTGCACATCCCGAAGCCCATTATGGAAGGGAAGGCTATTATGAAGTCCCCACCCGTGGTCCATGATTGGTAAACTCATTTACTTGATTTCTCTAATGACTTCTTGTACTGGAAGGTTAGGGGGTGCATTGGATCTTATGCAGGATTGCAGATGGTCTCTATCTTGGGTTTGGTCTCCTTATACGGGGTCCTAATCCTCCAGAGGAATACATTGGCACATGTAGGGTGTGCATTAAGAGCCATGGGCCTCCACAGTAGTAGATAATACTCCATGGATCCCCACAACCATTCAGAGATTGCTCGTGGTTCTCTTATTGGACGAGGAAGATGCACCTGATCCATCATGCCCAGCTGGCTCTAGATTTGCACCATACACTTGGGAGATGATCTAGGACTTGCACGATGATGTGGAATCACATAAACCATCATCCTAGCCCTTGTAGGTGATCTACATGTATCTTCGATTTGTTTGGAGAGCCATGAGGAGACTTGTGTGCCCCCACATGTCATTTAGAGCACCACAGGTTATTACAAGGGGTCAACCCCTTGTCCATTTCTTTTGAGGGTCCTACTCTTCATTATGGCATCCATGGACCCCAATAGGCCTCTTAGAGGGCAATATTGTATGCATAGATTATTATTTGACCCCTTGAGAGGCTTATTCTTTCATTTATGAGCTAGTTTGGTGGGCTTGTCACAAAAAGTTGGATTATTATAACATTATTTTATTTTTGGGGCTTATATAGGCCAAGGAGGCTAATTCAAAGTCCTAATTAGTGTATAATTAAAAGTGATATGAGTTCATTATCTCATCATCACTTTGGATTGGATCTTTTCTCTCTCTTCAGAATTTCACACTTTTTCTAGAGGATGAATTGGAGCTTTATGGATGAATTTTGATGTGTGGATATTGATCTATCTTATCTTGGAGCTTCTCTTTTGTCAATTATGGATGGTTGGATATATTTTGTTACATGTAAGTACATGATTTTAATTTTATTCTTGTTTCACTTTTTCATACACATTGGATTGGGATTTGTGCTATTTTTAGGGTTAATTGTTTCATGCATTCACTGCTTTAAATTGTGGAATTTTGTCTCTATTATAGAATCTCTCAATTTATGGGCCATGTAATGTGAACTAAATCTCCCGAAGGTAATTCTATCAACAAATTGACCTTGATAAGCCATCTTCTTTGTAAATCAAAGTATAAAAGTTGCAAGATTGCTTCTCTTTAACCTAGAGGGCTAGCGGAGTGGTCTTGAGGCCTCCTAGACTGGGAATCTAAGAGCCTCACTCATATTCTTCATAGAATACATTATCCCAAGACTAAGGAACTGATCTACCAAGAGATGGTCACCTAAAATCATATCTTTTCACCTTTTCCCGGGTCTAGCCATGTCAGGTCACCTAGGGCATCATTTTCCTTGAAAACTACCCATCCAAAAAGTTTTATCTCTTAGGGCCTCCCGCGCTGGTGTTTCCTTAATATATCCTCCAAATATGAGGCCATTACGATGGTGGAGTTGTGAGAAAATCCAAGCCCTAGCTTCAGGATCAAACTTTGTCCTAACATCCCCAAAGGCTAGTACCTTATTGGATCAATTCAAACCTTTAAGTGGATATTATTTCATTAATCCATTTCCATACATTGTCCAGGTTAGGGACATCATTGGCACCCATACTTTTCTCCCCTACCCCAAATTGGGTCCACTTGGTCCAATATGGTCTCATTCCTTTGAAAAGACAATTCTTCAAGAACCATTCGAGATACCAATTTCAATAAGGATTTTAGAGATTAGGAAATTCCTTCACAAGTCATATCCCATAAACCTAACGTAATTGTTAGCATATTAATATATCAAATGGATTAATTCATCATTACCTTGGAAATCTTGCCATAAACACATGGTCATCAGTGTATGAAACATCAATACTTAGAGGTTAGTTCCTATGATACAATATATATTAATATATATGATCCATGTTTTAATGCCACAACACCATGTAGTAGAATTCATATCTAAATACTCTATCAATGTTCTACTCCCTGGTATACTATACCGAGACTTTAACCTTGCTTCCAGAGTTCTAACGTTGGACCTAAAACTCAATAAATTATGATGTTCTTAATAACAAAGTTCAAATTTTATTTCCAAAGGCCTAGTGTTGAATTTGTAGCACTGATGCTTTGTAATAGAGATCCAATATTTCTTCCCAAAGGTCCAAGTGTTGAAACATTTGTCTCTTATACCACTCTATAACATACCCCCATCTATTCCATAACCAATACTAAGGGAAAAATATGATGCAACCTCCAATATCTTGTTATGGAAATGGGGTCATAAAATTTCATATTTTCCAAACTACTTTAAAACTTAAAACCAATTCCATCATTGTGTCATGCTCATCAAGACTCTTCCAACGATATAAAAGTTACCACAAAATTTCTCATGGATCAAAAATTACGACCATTCTAAGTTTGGCCCATTAAACCCTGACACCTCATCAATGTTTTCCATGTGGGACCCACATAGCATCTCATGTGGTCACTCCACCAATTCTAGACAAGTATGTGTGGAATTACATAAATACACGAAGGTATTAATGTAGTTGAGGTTGGTCCTCATCACCACAACCAACGATAACATTTATTGAGACCCGATTATCGGACCTTGACCTAGCCAACTCCTGACTTGAGCTTGTCCCGACCAACTTGGGTCCAAACTTTACCAAATTCCACTTTTGAGATGATTCACCGACCATTGACCTTGTCAAATCTTGAACCAATCTCAACCTCGTTTTCAGGAAGTTCTTAGACTTAGTGTTTTCGCAAAAATCTTTCAATCCATGTAGACCTGCGTTTTCATGATTTAATTGTAGCTTCAATACTTTTCCCTTCTTTCTATGAGTTCATGGATCATAGATTCAAACTCATCCAAACCCCATCTGACTTGTGCTAGACATGAATGTTTTAGTCTTCCATGCTTATTCATCAACCTCACTTGCTGAGACGCACAGGGAATCCTCATTCCCCAATTTCACTGAACTATCACAGAGGTCTGAAGACATTTTATTTAACCTTTAAAACACACAATTATCACCCACATAGATGTATATCCATGACCATAAACCACAAGAACACATGGAATCTCAACTCACTCCCTATTTACTTATACACAATTACTCAATAAATTTCATTTATAACAACTTAACTTATACATAGAACATAAGAATATAAACAACAACATTACATGCTCAAAACCATGTTCATCCATTACAACTCAACATACATAGAGCATAGAACATAAATGACAACAATACTTACCACAAGACCATATCCATTAATTTAATGAAATACAAATCACAAGAATAGATAAAATAAGTAGGCACTTATAAGGATGTCTGGGAAGTAAGACTGAGACTTCAACTCTCCACCCAACCTTAGGAAGACTTCTCTGTGGCCTTTCTTGCAATCAACCATTTCGAGCTAGATTCTAGAAATTGAGGACGAGCGTTCAAAGGATTAAAACTAGTGCTACCATCTAAAACAAGGTCTCCAAAGGTCAATCCACCTCTACCCACCAACTAATCAGGAAGTTAAGCTGAAACAAGGAACCTAGAGGCTACACTACCTCCACCCAACAGCTATTCAAGAAGTCAAATGCAATGAATAGGGATTTGTTTTCCTTAGGTGTTCTCAATAGTTCTCCATTGTTCCACCACAAAGATTTTAACTAAGTCAATGTCAACATCGGGGTTCTTTACAAGCACAAGGAGTCACATCTCAATTCCAGGAGATGAGTTTCATTTTAGCATGGAAAGATTCATCAGTTGGATAAGTTATTGTAGGAGCATAGAGGTCATCCCTCCAGGTAGTTCATAAATGAGCTCAAGCACCAATGTTATCATCCCCAATGCTATACATGGTGGTTCATTATCCCCACAAATACCTATGTGTCTCTCTTTGCCAGTAAGTTCATGAATCCATCTAGATTTCCAGTGGGTTCATGAGTCCTTAAGCAAGCCACTTTTAGTCGGTTCATTAGCCTTAAGGCAAGCCACTACTCTATGTTTCTCATCTAGAAAGCCCTCTTTGGTTTCTTAAACTGGGCTATCAATCGAGAAAAATCCCTCCTTTTGAACTCTCTTTACGTGTTATTCTCTTGTCCCTCCTTTCATGAGGAATTTTCACCCCCTCAACAACTAACTCCAGTGCCCTTCGTGAATTAGTGAATGCATGAACGAAAATTACTGAATGAACTCCCCCCTATGCCTCACTGTGTTCGAGAGTTTTTCTTTGATGCTTTAGTCCACTACCACAGTTGCAACCATATATTGGTTGCATGGATGTGCACATGACCA
The DNA here is from genome assembly GCA_000404065.3 of Pinus taeda. Classification (NCBI taxonomy): domain Eukaryota; kingdom Viridiplantae; phylum Streptophyta; class Pinopsida; order Pinales; family Pinaceae; genus Pinus; species Pinus taeda. Next base: position 19,666 of record APFE030201028.1, on the reverse strand, counting down.
ATGCAATGACTCTGCCAATGCAATCCATCACAAATTAAATTTTTTCCTCTTTCCCATTAAATAAAATTTGACATCTAAAGTGGGCCTCCTAAGGAATATTATAAAATAATAGTGGAAATAATAAAATAGGATTAGATTACCTCATCAAATTTTGGAGAGAACAAAGAAAAAACTACTTTTTCAACTTATCTCCTATAATTTTACTCAAATTTTGAGCGAGAGCACTCATTGGATGTGGAATTTAATTTTGTATCAAAGGAGTACCCATGTTGCATACTTCCGTTGGACCCTACTACACAAAAATGTGAAATACATGAAAAATCGTGATTGCATCATGATTTTTCATGTATTTCACATTTTTTGTGTAGTAGGGTCCATCAAAAGTATGCAACATGGGTAGTCGGATGAAAAATTAAATTTCGTGTCCAACGAGTGCTCTCGCTCAAAATTTGAGTAGAATCGTAGGGAGATAAGTTGAAAATACAAGTTAAGAAAGTAGTTTTTTATTTTATCCTTTTACCTTTTTACTCCAAAAATGGTGAATCATCCCCCATTGTTGAGATCATCATTCCAAAGAGGTATGGTTGTCATATTTTCTTTATCCATCTGAATTTGATGTACAATCAACTCATTCAAATCACACAAGTCAATTTCCCATGATTGTCATTAATAACCATCCTACTCCAAATTCCCATTTAACCTCTCCTTAAATTTTGGAATTTGTGTCCCAATATCTTAGCCAATTTTAATTTAACAAAAATGGCTACATTATATACAACAGGGGAATTTTCCAGGGGCTGTCACATAAAACAACAACAAGATCAAGAATAACTCTTATGGATGACATCTTAACAACATGTGATTTTTTTTTAGTAAAGTCACTACCCTATTTTTGGGAAAATCCCTTCATCACTTTCCTATCCTTGTATCTTTCCTTCTTTCATTCACCCTCATATTTAATCTTGTATACCCATTTGTTTCATAGGGTATTTCTTCATTTTATAAGATTTACTAACTATTGAAGTATGGCAACAAAAATATTCCAATTTAATTTGTCCTTGAATTAAATTGTGAATTAAAATCAAATTTAGTCATCACTGCTACTTGGAAATAAATTTTTTTTTTTTTTAAATTTAATTAGTTGGAGAAATTCAAGTTAGAAGTCTTTCTGAAGTCATGCGAGAGTTATCCCTTAAATTAAGGAGATACAATTGATTTATATTTGAGTTGTAATTAGTTAACTCAGTTTACTGAGTTAAGTCCAGTTAAATTAGTTCCAAACTGTTTGAGGAACTAATAGTGAGTTAACAGTCAGTTGATGCATTAATGCACTCAACTAGTGCTACTCCAGTTAACTAAAGATTCCCTCGTCAGAAACTCATGTATGTCTATTCTGAGAAAGACCCAGTTGAGATTAATGTTCAAGGACAATGTACTATCAATTGCATGTGTTTTCTCATGGAGAAACTTCATGCATGTAGTCAAGGATTTATCCTTGAGGATTGCGCGGTTTTGAAGGATTGGTTTTCCACTTGGTAATAGGAAAATCATCCACAAGGAACAATGCAAGGAAATATGAGCTTGGAGGGCAAAGAGGAAGGCTAGAGAGAAGCCAAGATTTCCTGTGAGCATCTGTGAGGATTGTACTGAGAGCTGGCTAGCTGTGAGAGCTAAGGATTTGTATAATCCTAATGTATTTCCACCATGTATGATAATACAATAGTGTGGGGTTTTTAGCTGAGGCTTTCCCCAAAGTATTTTCATGTGTATTGTGTCATTGATTCTTCTTCTTCTGATTATATTGTTCAACTCGATCTTTAAGCTTCCACAAATTGATAGTAGAAGTAGATTATAGTATTCTGATTTGATTTATATTGCATTATCGGGTTAACCTACCATCAGATTTTCTACACTAACTCCAATGTTTTGTTTTCCAACTAAGAGTCCATTTCTTCCACTCTTTGGTAGTCTCCACATTACAAACCTCCTAAAAACAAAGAGGTTCACCTTAATTAGTTAACAACATATAATTTTAGGGTGGCTATCTTTGTGAGGGTTTATGAGGCCTATTAGATTTGTGAACCAACTATGGTGGTGTGTTTTCTGGTTGGATCTCTTGTAGTGGGTGCTGTAATATTTGTTCTTCTTATTGTCCATCATGTTCTTGGATTGGCTACTTAGTTTCTTGTAATAGTGGGATATTTTCTTGTTGTTATGCAAACCTTTCAACAATGTTCTAACCTCCATATTACCAGTATTCCTTTTATACATCACTAATTTATTAATATAACATCCCCGATTCTAACAATTTTGTGTTTACTATATCCCATACAGAGGGTAACCAAACTCACCATTTATATATCCTACAAAAATTCATTTAATTGATTTATCATCTAACTTGGTTCTATGCTCTTTGGGAATATGCATAGATGCTTCACATCCAAAAAAATTTAGGTCAGAATAGTTTACCTTCTCATCAGTATAAACTTTAGAAATGTCGCCATCAAGGATGTAGTAAGTGATTGATTAACAAGGTAGAAAGTTGTCCTTACTAGTTCTGCCTAAAAGTGCTTTTCCAATTCGAACAATGAAAAGATACTCCTCATCTTCTCCATGATAGTGTGATTCATCCTTTATGTAGTACCATTCTATTGAGGATTACAAGAAAATATTCTCATGTTTTATGCCAAACGTATTAAAATAATCCTTGAATGCATTGGGGCAATACTCTCTACCATTATTTGTTCTCGAACACTTGCAATTTTTTAGTCCCTCATTCAATAACAACATGAAAATTTTCAAATATATCAAACAAATCACATTTTATTTTCATGGGGCAGGTCCAAACTTTCCTGGAAGCATCATCTACGAATGTGAGAAAATATAAGGCTCCTTCTAAATACTTAAAATTCATTGGGCCAAACACATTAAAGTGTATCAATTCTAATGTATTGTTTTTTTTCATGGCCACCTCTCATAAATAGAACTTTTCATTATATACAATGCTCACAAAGGTCAAGTCGATAGGATTTCAAACTTGGAAGCATACTTTTTCCAATAAGTGTTATCACATAAAAATGATCACCTAGCCATTTCTAACTAGGTGGATCGAAATACACCATGTAGATTTAATTTTACCGTAGTAAAATCACTTTCAGTATGGAAAATAATTTAATAAACCACTTTTAATAAATTATTTTATGATTTAAATAAAAAACTCAATGAGAATAATTAGATAAAACGTTATTTATTTAATTTTCTCTAGGAATGATTATTAAATCATTATTTAATAATTATTCCTTGTCACATTTGATTAAATCCTTAGGAATATTTAAATAAATCATTATTTATTTGAATTTCCTTATTTCTATTATTAGAATAATTATTAAATCACTATTCAATAATTATTTTGAATTCACATCTTTCTTGTTTCTCGCGAAATATTTAACAAATCATTGTATTTGTTAATTATTTCTAAATAAAGGTATTTAACCATTTTAAATTCCTTTTCCCTCTTCGATAAATATAATAAAGTATTCCAAGTAGTTAGATCTGAATTTGGTTAATAATAATTTATTATTCTCCATTTTCAAGATTAACTCCATACTTTGCTATATAAAGGAGATTTCTTCATTCATTCTTCACCATGATCATAATCATTGTCAATATTATCGTCATTTTTCTTGAGCTCCCATTTTGAGTTCTTCACTTTTGTTTGGGTTTTTCACATTGAGATAGAAGATCATTTTTCTGAAGCGTCAAGGATATCAAAGGACCCATCACACGGAGAGGGACTTACAGACCAATCTGTAGATCTCTTTCATTAGGTGTTATAAATAGAAATTTTATTTATTTAAAAAGGTCTTTCCAATTGGGTTATTATACTAGATTCTTTATATTGTTTCTTTTTGTTTTGGGTTATATCTTTTTTTACTGCAAGTTTTCTATTTGTGTTTCAGATTTAAGACGACAATAGCTATCAACTTGTTGTTAGGGTCACTTGTCACCTAGTGAATTAAGTGAAGTATTTTTGGTATACCTTCCAAGATTTCTCGCACTAACAATAAGGATTTTTAGGCCCTTTTCACTCATGTGATCCAAGCGCTCGTGCCATAAATTTGTTGAGTTTTCTTCTTTATTTAATAATTATTCCTTGTCACATTTGACTAAATCCCTTAGGAATATTTAAATAAATAATTATTTATTTGAATTTCCTTAATTCTGTTAGTAGAATAATTATTAAATTACCATTCAATAATTATTTTGATTTTGCATCTTTCTTGTTCTCACGAAATATTTAACAAATCATTATATTTGTTAATTAGTTCTAAATAAAGGTATTTAACCATTTTAAATTCATTTTCCCTCTCCAATAAATATAATAAAGTATTATAAGTAGTTATGTTTGAATTTGGTTAAGAATATTTTATTATTTTCCATTTTCAAGATTTACTCCATACTTTGCTATATAAAGGAGTGTTCTTCATTCATTTTTCACCATGATCATAATCATCATCAACATTATCGTCATTTTTCTTGAGCTCCCATTTTGAGTTCTTCACTTTTGTTTGAGTTTTTCACATTGAGATAGAAGATTATTTTTCTGAAGTGTCAAGGATATGAAAGGACCCATCCCATAGAGGGGGGACTTATAAACCAATTTGTAGATTTCTTTCATTAGGTGTTATTAAAAGATTTATTTAATTAAAAATGTTTTTCCAATTGGGTTATTATACTATATTCTTTATATTGTTGCTTTCTATTTTGGGTTATATCTTCTTTTATTGTAGGTTTTCTATTTGTGTTTAAGATCTAAGATGATATCAATCATCAACTTGTCGTTAGGGTCACTTGTCACCTCGTGACTTAAGTGAAGTATTTTTGGTACACCTTCCAAGATTTTTCACATTGATAATAAGGATTTTTAGGCCCTTTTCGCTCATGTGATCCAAGCGCTCATGCCATAAATTTATTGAGTTTCCTTCTTTTGCAATAACATCCACATCTAATCTTTTTGTTGTTCCCCTCAATGTGTACAAGGATCCTATCTTGAATCCTTTATCCATGACCAATAACCCTTTACTAATTTTCCAGCCACATTTAACAAAGCTTGTGGAGAAACCTTTATCATCTAATTGTTTAATAGAGAGTAAGCTCATACACATATATGGACTATACCTACCTTGTTTCAACAAGATATTTTATCCATCCTTCATCTTGATTCAAACATATTCCACTCTAATAATTTTACAGAAGTGATTGTTTCACAAATTTATTATACTATAATCACCGACTTCATCTGCAACAAATTTGTTTTTGCATGGAGTTGCATGTGAGATGCCCCATATTCAAGTATCTAATCAATGTTACTCATAGAAGTATATAAACATGCTTCTACTGAAACAATAAATAAAAGATCCACTTTTTGAAGCTACAACTATGGTCTCACCATTTGTGTTACTTGATTTCTTATTTGTATAGGTGATTCTTTGTTCCTTCCATTCTTTCTTCCAGACGCAACAATCTCTTTTCTTGCTTTCAAATTTTCCACAATGAAAATAAGTAAGTCTTCTGGTTCTTGATTTCAATTTGCCTCTTGTCCCTTCGTGTGTTGCAAAAATGATGTTCATGGATTGAATGTATTGGAGGAAAGTAAGAATCATCAACTCCAAGGAGGCAACTTTAGATGCTATTGTCATGGTAGCTTAAACTACAATTATGTTCACAATCACTAAGGATTAAAATAGTATATATAGGCTTTGAAATTTTATAATTGGTTGAACATTGAGTTGCATTAGGCTTTAACGATCCCTAAAAGTTCAAGCCAACCATGGAAAGGTTAAGGGCTCCCAAATGGCCAACATATGCTATCTTAAGAGCAATTATCTTATAGGTTCTACTTGTGCAATCTATACAATGATTTGTCTTGTCTTAACATGTTCACAATGTTCATTGAATGATTTTATTATTTATTATTTATTTATTTATTGTGCCAAGGGGTGTTGTATGGGGGAGATGGTGCAAAGTTCCTAAATGAGAGTGTAAACATTTAAATGTTATTGATATGAGAGAGGTGTAGTGTTTGTAAAATGAAGTATTAAACTAAATAATAATTAAACAACATAATATTCATATGAGAGAGATGTAGTGTTTGTAACATGAAGTAGTAAACTAAATAATAATAAAATAATAATTAAACAACATAATATTAGCTTAATTAAAAAAGTAATAAAAGGTAAAGAGTAATAAAAATAATAAATATTCAATTCAATTGGTTATTATTGTTATTGTAATTTTTTTTTTTATTAAATAAATGAGAAACAATTTATTTGAAAGGAAAAATCATAATATGTATTTCAAATTAATATAAATTGAGTTTTTAATAATAAAATATTTCTTTTCTTTTTTATATTTTCATTATTACGTAAGAGACAACACAATGTAAAATGAAGCTTTAGATCTTCTAATAATAATAATGATGATGTCAACTTAGTTAGAAAAGTAATAAAAATGATACATCTATTCAATTCAATTTGTTATATTGTAATTTTGGTTATTTGCATAGAGGGAAACTCTACAATCCACTATGCAAGAGATGTTAGAATTGGATAAAATAGTGTAAATATTTAAATAGCAACTCAATTAAAAAGTAATAAAAATTTAAAAGTAATTTAAATAATAAATTGTTTCAATTCAATTCAATTATTTTTATTATATTATTTTATTAATTAAAATTAGAAAACAATTTTCTTAAAAATTATAATAAATATTACAATTAAATATAATATATATTGATCAAATTATTAACCATAATATTTAAAAACATATAATTAATAATTATACATAATTTTTCCAAAAAATCATAACATATATATCACATTAAAATAAAGTAAAATAAATAATGATTATATTATAATCAAAACATATAAAACTAGTAATAATTATGATAAGCATAATTAAAAAAAGTTTATATATATATAATATTCATATGAGAGATGTAGTGTTTGTAAATGAAGTATTAAACTAAATAATAATAAAATAAAAATTAAACAACATAATATTAACTCAGGCCGATCGGGTGTTTTAGCCATTGGATTCAACCCTGCCACCATCAAAGCACAAGGTTCTTGGGGTGGACCTGGCTTTCTGGGGTTTGATCTTTTCTCTGCGGATTTGGGCACCACCCTTAGGGTTATCAATATATACGGGCCATGCCAGCAGCGAGAATCCTTCTGGAATAACCTTTTTGGATTATCTATTTTATCAGTTGAACACCTTATCATTGGGGGGGACCTAAATTTTTCCATAGGTTATGGGGAATCATGGGGAGCCTCTGCACAAATAGACCCCCTGACAGCGTTCATGACAGACCTATTGGATAGGCATGACTTGAGTGATGTGCCCATGATCAAGCCTCTTCCCACCTGGAGGAACAGAAGGATCGGTGATGCAGCCCTAGCCCGCAGACTTGACAGATTCCTGATGAAGGGAACATTGCTACAAAGACTACATCATTTCAGACAATCGATGGGGAATGGGGGTATATCTGACCACCATCCCATCTACTTAGAAATAAATGGCCAAAATAAAAAGCCAAAGGCACCATTTAAATTCAATCATGGTTGGCTTCAGGACCCTGCATATATCAAACTAGTATCGGATTTCTGGCCCTTACATCCGATAGACCGAGCTGACTCCCTGGCTAAGGGTTTTTGTGCGAATCTATTACAGCTCAAGGAGCTCTCGATCGAATGTGCTAGGAACAAATACAAGCAGGAGGTCTCTGATCTCTTACGTATAGAAGAGGAGCTCACCAACCTCACTGATGAAAGAGGGCTTGGATTCATATCGGAGACAGACAAATCACACCTTGTGGAGCTGGAAAACCAGAAGCAAAAGATCCTTAAGGAGAGGGAAGAATCTACTCGACTTCGTAGTAGAGCTATCTGGCTTAAGGCGGGGGATGACAATTCTCGCTTTTTTCATAATTATGCAAAAGGCAGAAAAGTTAGTAACACCATATGGAACCTCCCCATGCCTGAGGGTGGAGTGGTAGATACCTTCAATAAACTATCTCAGATGGGAACTGCACATTTCAGAAATCTATATAAACAACCCCCGGGCGCCAACCTTGCTGATATCATCAACATTGCAGGACATTTTCCCAGATTTGTGAATGCAGAGGAAGCTGAGAGCCTATTTGATCCTGTGTCCCTAGAAGAACTCGAGACCACTATCAAGTGGTTCAAAAAGGAACGAAGCCCAGGACCAGATGGATGGACCATCGAATTCTACATTGCCTTCTATGAGATGATCAAATCGGACCTCCTTCGGGTTGTAGAGGAATGCAGATTGTCTGGCTCCATGTATAACGCCATCAACTCCACCTTCATAGCTTTGATACCAAACTCTGACTCCCCCTCCTCATTTGATGAGTACTGCCCCATCTCCCTCTGCAACGTTCTTTATAAAATTATCTCAAAAATTATTGCAAATCGCATGCGTCCCATTCTGTCTCACCACATTGCCCCTCAACAATTCGCCTTCTTGGAAAATTGTCAGATACATGAAGCCATTGGGGTTGCACAGGAGGCCTTCCACTCCATATGGACAAAACAGCATAAAGCCATCATCTTAAAAATTGATTTGGCCAAAGCCTTCGATAGGGTAAGCTGGTTATACATCAAAATGCTCCTTATTCATTTGGGCTTCCCTCATCAGTTCATCACATGGATTATGGCTTGTATCTCCACCCCATCCTTCAGTGTGTTGATAAATGGATCGGCTACACCTTTCTTCCATTCTGAGCGGGGTCTCAGACAGGGGTGTCCCCTGTCTCCTCTCCTCTTTCTTATAGTCATGGATAGTCTCAGTCGCCTCATTGAATCTGTTAAGAGAAATGGAGACTTCTGCGGCCTCAAAATATCAGATGACTGGTTCCTAACACATCTCCTATTCGTGGATGATGTTATGATCTTCTTAGATGGTAGTATCCGGGACTCGCGCTCCTTCTCAAAGATCATCACTCTTTTTTCATCAGCCACTGGGATGTTGGCAAATCATTCAAAGTCATCTATCATCCTTGCCAGAACCTCTGTAAATGAATCACATCTGGCTCGTCAGCTATTTCCTTACAGCCTACATCCCCTGGACCAGGGCCTAAAGTATTTGGGATTTTGGATCAAACCTATCAGTCCAAAAATAGCTGATTGGATCTGGCTGGTGGCCAAGTTGGAAAAGAGGTTAAACACTTGGAGCCACCGTTATCTCTCTCGAGCAGGAAGGCTGGTCCTGATTAAGGCTGTTTTGGAAGCCACCCCGGTCTTCTGGATGGCATTGGCATGGATCCCTCGCAGTATCCTATCTAGATTACAGCAAACTTGTAATAGGTACCTATGGAATCGGGCATCAGAGAAGCGCATATTCGCATGGATCGGATGGAAGAGGATTGCCATTCCCAAGAAATGGGGAGGATGGGATCTCAAGGATCTTCCATCCTTTGCACAGGCTTTGGCTGCAAAGATGGGTTGGACCCTTATCACTGGGGAAAATCTGTGGACTCACATGGTATACCATAAATATATATGGCCCCATCAGCTTATGGATTGGATTCGCCTCCCCTCTTGGCCCAAAACTGGGATCTCCTCAGTTTGGAAAGCACTCCTACATGCTTTACCCCTCATCAGAGAAAACTTGATTTGGAGAATCAATGATGGCACTCAGGTCAGGGTAGGGCTAGACCCTTGGAATGATAGTGGGGGCAGACACATCCTACTGGAAGCACTCATCCGGTACCTACACACTCGGGGGATCACTCGCATTGCAGACATTGCAGATCAGCAGAACACCTCCATATTTGAACAGTGTTGGAAAACTGCGGCCCAGATCAACATTCCGCCACAATGGCACCAAATTTGGCGGTCATACACCTTTGCTCTTACTGAAGCTCACATCAGAATCAAACAGGGTCCCGATGAGCTCATTTGGTATCCCTCTAAGCATGGTATCTACACACCAAAAGACGGATATCTCTCCCTTATCTCTCACAAGATCCCGGATCACATCTCCTTTTGGTGGAATTCCATCTGGAAGCTCACGACCCCTCCTAGACAAAAAATATTTTTTTGTTGCATTCTAAAGGGAATTGTCCCCACAGGCGATTACCTCATGCGCCGAGCTGTACATGGGCCATCTTGGTGCATCATATGCCAGCAGGCTGCAGAAACCAGCATACATCTCTTCCTGAAATGCCCTATTCTGATCCACATCTGGCAGTCCATATCTTCAGACATACAATTATTGGGTAGATGGGAGGGCGAGGACATAAATCTTGTATGGGAAAATTGGTTCAATCAACATTGAAACTCCAAACTTCAAAGCCTGCCAATTATCATCTGTTGGTACTATTGGCTTGCCCGGAATCGTATGACATTTGAAGATAAAGTAATACACTGGCCTCAGCTCATTGCAAAGATTATTGCTGTATTCAATGAAACACCAGAGCCTGCGCAGCCTAAGACACGCCGACTGCATGATCCGCCTCACATTGATCAAAACCATCCGTGGGCATTCTTTGATGGTGCTGCCCAACTGCAAGGCTTTGGGGGAGGCTTTCTACTCTATAAAAATGAACAACATAACTACAAAGCCAAGCTGGGTCTAGGAGTTGGTTCAAATAACTTCGCAGAGCTCATCACCCTTCGCCATCTTCTACATTTTGCATTGAATCATGATTGCTTGCATCTGAACATATATGGAGACTCAAAGATTATCATAGATTGGTTCAACAATATCACCACATGTCATACACACTCACTCAGCAGTATATTGGATGAAATTTTTATATTGAAGGCACAATTTACTGATATATCATGCCATCACATTTACAGGGAACACAACAACTGTGCCGACCAACTATCCAAGGAGGCCACGACACTTCCCAGAGGCGAGTGGATGATACAGGAGCAGCGGGGCGACAATGCATACCAGTATTACCACCGTCCATACATAGATGCACAGTACCACAGGGCAGCCAGCCCATGATTACATGTTTTTGATCTGATATATATTTTTTGAACTGATTGTATATAGCAGAAAATGAACACTACTGATAGCCCTACGTGGCAACATACATATATGACTACACAGAACATCGTAGAGATGTAATTTTGCTCTTTTTTGATATTGTACAGAAAACTACAGATACTGCTATTTTGGCAAAAACATACAGCATATGCTATCCGCATCTACAACATGTAATTTTTTCCAATTAATGAAAAGATTACGATTTTTCCAGTGGAAAAAAAAAAAAACATAATATTAACTCACTTAAAAAATAATAAAAGGTAAAGAGTAATAAAAACAATAAATCTATTCAATGTAATTGGTTATATTGTTATTGTAATTTTGTTTTTATTAATAAATGAGAAAAAAATTATTTGAAGGGAAAAATCATAATATGTATTTCAAATTAATACGAATTCAAAGTTTTTAATAATAAATATTTCTTTTCTTTTTTATATTTACATTATTACGTCAAGAGTCTCTTGACAACACAATATAAAATGAAGCATTAGATCTTCTAATAATAATGATGATGTCAACTCAATTAAAAAAGTAATAAAAATGATACACCTATTCAATTCAATTTGTTATATTGTAATTTTGGTTTTTTTGCATAGAGAGGCACTCCACAATCCACTATATAGATGATGTTAAGATATCAATAAAATAGTGTAAATATTTAAATATCAACTTAATTAGAAAGTATTAAAAATAATAAATTATTTCAATTCAATTTATTGTAATATTTTTTATTAATAATAATTTTACAGAACAATTTCTTAGAAAAATCATAATAACATATTCACATAATAATAATTAAAATTAGTATTATTAACCCAAAATATTTAGAACATATAATTAATAATTATAAACAATTTTTTCAAAAATATCAAGAACAGTAATATTAATAATTAAAATAAATTTAAACCATAGCCAAATGATTTATATTTAATCACATATAAAAACTTAGTAATTTTAATTGATATCATATTTAGAAAAAGAAAGTTATATTATATATATATATATATATATATATATAATATATGAATGTTAATTAAAATTAATTAATAAATATTTAAAATGTAATTTTTTTAATAATTTGTTTTCTAAAACTATTTTTTTCTTCATAATATTTATATGAGAAATGTAGTGTTTTGCAAAATGAAGTATTTAAATTAAATAGTAATTAAACAACATAAAATTAACTCAATTTAAAAATAATAAAAAGTAAAAGCTGAATAAAGTAATAAATCTATTCAATTTAATTGGTTATATTGTTATTATAATTTTGTTTTTATTAATAAATGAGAAATAAATATTTGAACGGAAAAATCATAATATGTATTTCAATAAATATTTCTTTTCTTTTTGATAATTTCATTATTAGGTTAAGAGTTTCTTGACAACACAATGTAAAATCAAGCATTAGATCTTCTAATAATAATAAAAGGTAAAGAGTAATAAAAATAATAAATCTATTCAATTTAATTGGTTATATTGTTATTATAATTTTGTTTTTATTAATAAATGAGAAAAAATTTATTTGAAGGGAAAAACCTTAAAATGTATTTCAAATTAATATAAATTCAGAGTTTTTAATAATAAATATTTCTTTTCTTTTTGACATTTTCATTATTTATTTAAGTGTTTCTTGACAATACAATGTAAAATGAAGCATTAGACCTTTTAATAATAATAATGATGCCAACTCAATTAAAAAAGTAATAAAAATGACAGACCTATTCAATTCAATTGGTTTTTATATTGTAATTTTGGTTTTTTTGCATAGAAAAGCACTCTACAATCCACTATAGAGAAGATGTTAAAATATCCCTAGAATAATGTAAATATTTAAATATCAACTCAATTAAAAAATAATTAAAATAATAAATTGTTTCAATTCGATTCAATTTATTATATTAGAAAAATCATAATAACATATCACATTAAAATAATATTAATATTAATTAGTATTTTAAACCATAATATTTTAGAACATATAATTAATAATATACACAATTTTTTCCAAAAAAATAGTAACATGTATATCACATAAAATAATAGATTTATAATACCTTAAAACATATAAACTTTAGTAATTTAACATTGATACATTAATATATATAATAATATATATAGTTATATTATAATATATATATATATATATATATAATATATTTATATATAATATTTTAGAGTTATTAAAATTAAATTTAAAATTTATCTATTATAATAATATACTTTTTTTTGTAAACTATCTTTCTTTCTTTCTATAAAATTAATGCTACGACAAATTAAGTCAATTAAACCAAACACACACATATATATAAAGAGAGAATTTTAAGAGGAATCAAATCTCTACAGGTGTAAACATTTCCCAAGTTTTGCAGTAAAAAAAAAAAAGGTTTGCATTTTGAGAGATTTAATCCCTCTTGACATTTGATAGATCTTAGATACAAGCATCTATGATGAATAATAATGAATATGTTTCTTCCCAAAAAAACATTTTAAAGAATAAATCTAGAGATAATTTCGCTTTCCAGCTTTTTTCTTACCCACTTTCTTTTAAAATTATTAAAATAAACCAAGCTATTATATATTTTTTTAATTTCCTTATTTTCCATTGTGCATAAGAGTAACATCTTCAAATTATTTTGTGTTACAATCCATTTTTATTTCTTTCCATGTCTATGATATCATGTCAAATGCTAGTTACATTTTGAGTCTAAGTTATATCTAGCCCGAATAAAAAATAATTATTTCGTGTTACAATCCATTTTTATTTCTTTCCATGTTTTGATCACAAATGTTGGTTACATTTTGACATCATCATTATACATAATTTAGGTTTAGCCTGAGCAAAAAAATATTATATATATATATGGCACATTTAAATATTTATTTATCATCTAACTAGTTAGGTGGTATATATACATCTTAATTTCTTTCCCATGTTTTGGAATGGCCAAATGAAGCTTTTAAACATTTTGACATCAAATCATTATACATAATTATGTTTAGCCTGGCAAAATTATGATATATATATATATATATAAACTCAAACGCACATTGGTATATATTTATCATCTTAACTCGAGATATTTTAAACATATAGATTTGTATCTCTATTTTTTCCAAATCTCTAGGTGGTTGTTACTTGATGGGAACTATATGTCGTTGAAAGGGGAGACTACAAGTCGAGAAAAAGAAATGAATTATATGACACCGTATCGACATCAAAGAATAAAGAATATATTTCAAGTATAAAGAATAAGAAAGCTGCTCATCAGTCGCACTAATTATTTCTGTCAAACTAGTAACATCTTAATAAGAAAAGCGCCCACTAACATCTGGTCATCGGGCAAGATGAAAGAGACTTCGTTACTTGGTCATGCGAAACACTCTCATATAAAGTTGTCCTTTGCTGAGGTATTCTGCCTATTGACTGGATCATCCTCGCCATTTCGATTGGGTGCAGTTCCTGTCCTGCATTGCATAACATTTGAGAGATTTTACCAAACAATGAAGCAGATAATGTGATTGAAGAATACAAAGATAGGAGGCCAAATTTGCTAAGTTCAATGGAAAAATTGTAAGACTTAATTGTACTGGAAATGATGTTACCATGTGATGCTCCTGCTGCTCGGGTAATGCTCTCATTCATGAGAGAACCACCCATGTCATTACAGCCCACAGAAAGCAAGAATTGTGCTCCACCTGGCCCCATTTTAACCCATGATGCCTAAAGAAAAAAGAGTCATGCAACAGCTCCTGAATCATTAGTTCTAGGAAATCATGCATTGGCTGCTACTATGTTACCAACTGTGTATCTACATTTTTTTTTTTCGGTCATTTCCCATTCTATAACATGCAGTGGGAGATGAAATATAGAGGCATGGACTGAATAAAGTATTCAAGGACAATTAATGACATTCATTTAGATTGACTCACAACCACATTGAATTTCTCTCAGGAAACAAGCAATTATCTTCTCTAATTATTTTTACTTTCAGTCTAACTCTTGACAGATGAGATCCTTAAGAAAAGTAATAAATGATTGTTACAGAGGTGTTCTCAAAATCTACTTAAAATTAGAAGTCAATCTACGGTCAATTTTAGGATGATATCTTGACGATGGTCCCATGGAACTCTTCTTTTATTAGGATTAAGGAGTAAAGAAAAATGACAAAAGATGGAAACAACAGCTAATCTGGCCTTATAGTGACACTCTTGGGTTTGATTCATGTACATAGAGTTTACTACCCACTAAGAATGTTGTGGTCAGATGCACAATATGCCCTTCCTCTCAGAGAAACCTTTGTCCTCAAAGCCGAAAGTTCAAGCAATGAAGGTCAATCCTGAAAAACTGTTGACAAGACTGAAAATTGTCACCCTAATAAAAGTGCAAAGTATGTGGAAAAATAGCTTTGAAAAAATAGGAAGCATGCCTCCGGATCTGCATGCAGCATCAAATTGCCAAAATTTGGTGCCTAGACCTCCCTATTGATCTCCAGAATGATTTTATAAAGTGTGTGCAAATAAAAAAGAGTACCCTAATTAACTTCAAGAATACAGAGCAAAAATTGAATCCCAAAGCACTTATTCCAAATATTACCAAGTGAACTAAAACATGATTATATGTAAAGCACAATAGGAGAAAGAATTTTTTTC
This sequence comes from Pinus taeda, assembly GCA_000404065.3. Classification (NCBI taxonomy): domain Eukaryota; kingdom Viridiplantae; phylum Streptophyta; class Pinopsida; order Pinales; family Pinaceae; genus Pinus; species Pinus taeda. The sequence continues at coordinate 3,931 of APFE030201028.1, read as the reverse complement.
TTTTTTCTTAAACCAAGATGGGGATACATTGCAATATGTGCAAACGTGGCCACTGGAGAGATTGTTTGAATTTTTCAAAAAAATCGCCAATTTTTCCTTAAAATGATCAAATCGGCCGATTAAATTGACGATTTTTTCATTTTGAAAAATCACGATTTAGTCCCGATATTTTCCCCAAAAAAATTTAATTTTTGTATTTTTTTTTTAAATTTTGCTGATTTTTACTGATTTTATCCCAATTTTTACGATTTATTTTTCCAGGCTCTCGCCAATTTAATCCCGATCGCAAGATCACGGTATCAAATAAAAAATTATGTTGGGCTACCACATGATTTTATGTGTATCATGTAGAGTACTTGGTAGCCCAATGTAGAATCTTTCTCACGATTATATGTCCCCTTTTTCTCAAAGTCAAAAGTTATATTCACCGTACCACGTGCATTAATTCAAAGATACGCTTTTCTATCTAAGGAAATAACAATTTATGTGTCGTATCTTTGATTTCAATACTTTATGTACTTACACTTGCTGAGAAAATGAAATTAGAGTAGATGCAAAACCACTTCAACTAGATAAAATACCTGGATGTTTGTAATTAATGGATGAAGAGCAAGTCGTGCAATTGCATGCATTAACAGACATTCCCTCTTGGTTGGTCCTTTCCTAGCCTTTCCTCTCAAATATAATGGAGCCTGCCCATTTATTTACAAGTTTTAATGAGACAAGTTGCATCAGCCGAATTTTTGTCTACTATTACAATTTTACCATGAAAATTTGAGGTTGAGACCACACCTCCATATGAACAAACGGAAGTGGTACAAACTCTGTAAAACCACAAGTTTGTTTTTGCAAATCCCTAATCCGAATAAGATGCCTTGCCCTACATCGAAAACATGAAGAAAAGAATTGATTTCATCATTCAAATTTATTTGCACTTTGAGCTAAGCATGCAAATTGAAACAATATTATGTTACCAATGTGTAGGTTGATCAACATGGCCAAACATGATTGTTGCAGTACTTCGCAACCCAAGACAATGTGCGATTTCCATCACCTATAAACATGATACATGCAACATTGAAATATGCATTGCAAAATGAAAGAATTATAACCAAAGATATTAAAAGACAATCACCCAAGAAGCATAATCTGTAAAAAAACCTCTAGCCACTGTTGTGTTGTAATTTTGTCCGGACAAAGTAATCTTCGTACTTCATCATCTAATACCTGATTCAAGGAATTGCCAGCCACATATCAGGCTGAACCATTGAAGTTCATGAAAAAATGAATAAAAATTTCATCCACATTTATAAATAGTCCTCATTTAGTTGATCAAGAACTCCATGAGATTCAAAGGCTTCACATCAATAATATTTGAGCTTAGTTAATAAAGCTTAACCAAATCCTTCTATACTATGAATGAAAGATTACTAAATTGTCCCATCTCTACATATTCTACAAGGACAAGCATTTATTGAACTAAGCATTATATTTAAACAACCTTATGAAGTCATTTTGTAGTCCAAAATGGGCTCAAGTAGTTGAACCACAGAGTATTGTTAATTGCTTGTCAACAAGGAATTCAGTCTATCATGAAACCTCTTAGAATCAAAATTTTCAAAATAGCATCAAAAGATATTTTATCTTTTGTCTACATGTTTATAGCCTACAGTTTACTGTCCCTTTAGAACCAAATTATTGCCACCCATATAAGACATTTTGCATGGAAATGGTCACTGGTGCTTAGTGGAAATTTGACCGATTGTTGACAAATTTGCTTGCATAAATTTGGTTGTGGGACACCATGACAACTCCTTGAAGAGTAATTCTTATGAGACTATGTAAAAGCCTTAGCTGAAGTCGTCATGGGCAATCAATATATCATGCACTTGATGAACAAATTATAAGCAGTATCGTTACTGTTATAAGTTCATGTTTTTTTCTTGTCCACCATAGATTTGGTTATTCTTGAAAGTATCAAGAAAACATTGCTGTACAATATAGGTTTCAAATTGCAAAACAGTATTTGTAGTGCATTCTACCCAGCTTTCTCACTAATCAAGGTATTTTCACAACGTGAATGCATGCTTGTATTGCAACTTGTTATGTATGGATATATAATACTGCTTTAATAGGCTTTGACAACCAAAAAAACATTGGAAATTATTGTGGTATTGCATAACGATTTGTTGGGATGTCTTGACTCTGCAGTATGGTATACGTCTAAATACCACTTTAGGAATTCTACTTGTACACTCAACTTCAAATGTAAAGGATTTGCACCCTTCATGGAGTAAGGACTGTGAGGACATTTTTGGAATCAATCATAACTGATCAATGTTTTGGAAATCTGGCTTAACCACAGAGTCTTCAACTTTGGGTCCTTTGGAACTGTGTTTGAATTTCTTGTTAGTTTTTGTAGCGTTAGACAAGTGTTCTAGCCTCGGTTTGTGTCTAAGAGACTAAGGAACATGAGATCTTCAAAACTAGAAAAGTTTTCGTGAGATAAACTTGTGAAACACCTTAATTAAATTAATTAGCCATCATTTAAATTTTTCCTAAGTTTAACTTAGGAAAAGTGGTTAATGAAAAATAATTAATTAAGGAAAGTTGAGAAAGCTCTAGAAATTCACATGGATCGAGTTTGAGATGATCTCAATTGTTGATAACGATTTAATCATGGCTGTTGGTGATCCAACGAGAAATTATAAGAGTAGGGCAATGGGGATGGAGATGATATAGTTGTGAGACAGAGAAAGAGAGCGAGTTCCTTGGTAGATCAAGTTATCTAGTTGCAAAGATCAAGCAGGGAATAAGAGTTCGAGCCAAAAGGAGAGCATAAGTAAGAGGGAGAAGTAGAGAGAGAAATTCTGGAGGAATTTCTTAGTGATTTCAGTTTTGGAGTGCCAATAGAGAGGAGGCCAAAATATTCTGCAGAAAAGCCGTCCAAGTGGTTCGTTCGTTATAGTTAGCCAAATCAACAAAGCGAATTGCCAAGAAGAGGTTGGATCAGCTGCTGGAGGCCAAAAAGTCATTCTAGAAGGCAAAGCGAAATTTTCCAATGGCAAGGGAAGGATAGACAACCAGTTTGGAGTAGTTCCAGTAGACTATGAATTGCGCAGGCGAGTAGTGCGATTAAGCCAGAAGGAGGCAGATTTGTTTGGCCGAGGGAGAAATTTTCTCGTAAATATTTTTAGCGAGATTCTTGCTAGAGGATTGACAATTCATATCCAAATATTGTACTCAGAATTTTTATTGCTGCGTAATAAAATAAACCCTCATCTACTGCACCGCTTTTCCCTTCACCGTTTTTCCAGGGACTTTTGTCAAAAAATATTGGTGTCATTTTTATTGTGTGTGTGTGCATCTATTTCTTAGTTCCAGTTTATTTTCCACAACGTAATTTTATTGTGAAAAATTGCAGTGTGATTTATTCGTTATTTGTTGTAACAAATAAACTACATAATTAATCAGTTAGAAGAATAAATTTCCAGTCGCTGCAATTTCAAGTAAATTTCACAGGGTATTAGAGCATTGAAGATCAGATCAATGGCTTAGTAGTGAGAAGGAGAAATTGTGCAGGTTTGGCGGGAGTTCTGAGCATGGATTTATCAGATCTGCGCAAGCCACCTGGAAGAGTGAATTGCAGAGGGAGAGGATTCTATTTCCAATTCTAGGTAGGAGGAAAATTCGATCAGTGTCAGGAGCAGAAATTTGTAGGTTGTGGATTTGTTGGATAGAGGGTTTTGTTGAGTAGATCAATAGTTTCGTTGAGCAAATATGGGTGAAGTTGGTTTGTAGCTAGTTTAGCAGCAATAGATCAATGCTAGGTGGAAGAGAAAAGCACTCAGAGAAAAAAAAAGGATTCTCAAAATTTCTAAGAGGGTTTCCAAATCTAGTTTTTAGGAGGAGATCTGAGATTTCTAGTTGC
>APFE030201026.1:0-11898 GCA_000404065.3 Pinus taeda | reverse complement strand
TCATCCAAGAATTGTTCATTTATGTAATGTAAAGGAGGTTGCCCCCTCGAAGAGGCTGAATTCTAAGGCGTTGATCTATCTTTTCTATCTTTTCTTGAGCTGGTTTCATAACATGGCACGACTTGCCATACTTTGCCATAGATGATGCAATTGTAGCAGTCTTCATCTGTTGGCCGATAGATTGGTGCAATGCCACAGACTCGACAACGGGATCTAGCAAGTTCACCGCACAGCGAAAGAAGGAAGAAGCCAAGCTGAAGATGGAACAACTAGCCGCAAAGAGGAAAAATGACGCTGATGACAAGGCCAAGGTAGAGCATGCTACTGTGTAGCAGTCAGGTGGACAGGCAAGCAAGGAGGAGTGCGGCTCTGACTAGAGTCAGAAGTCGCCTTCCCTGGAGACCAAGGAAGAAGATGATTAGACGGAGCAGGGAGAAGCAGACTTGGAGATGACTCTGTTCCGCGTCAAGCACACCGAACCTAGAGAAAGTAGGGTTGCGGAAGAAGTCCAAGGCTAGCAAGACGTCTCTGGACCCGATCACCCTAACAGAGGGGGACTTAAATGACATCGATGATACGATGCGGGATGCCACTGTGGAACTTCTACAATAGTTTGAGCAGCAACAACAACAAGTGTTGGTTATACAGACGGATCTGCGCGAGCTACAGATCCATGCATCACAGATATAGACCAGCGCGATGTCAACTAGTTTGGTGCCTGGCACCTAAGAAGCCCAGGGATGCTGCGTGTAAGGGATCCCCAAGCAATAGTGCTGCCAGATGGAGCACTGAAAACAGAGACTGAAGCTGACAGACCTGCTGTCAGCACCCTCAAGAGAGTTGGACTCAACTTGGCTGCGCTTCCAAATGAGGCACTTCACCTTTTGTAGGACGACGTGATCGCAAAACTTTGGGCCCTTGAATAGCGCGCGTTGCAAGTGATCAGTGAACAGAAGGTCAACAACGCCCAGATAACCGTGCAGAGAGACTTCGCCCTTGACCTTATAAAAGACATTATAGACAAGAACTAGCGCATTTCCACAGTTGTGGCTGAAGCGTGCAGGACTGTCCCGGAGCTAGGCATTCCCGAGGCTGAGCCGATAGATGTGAGGGTTCGGAAGCTCACTACAAGAGTGTGTGACACATGAACTGGATTGGCAAAGGTTCAACTGGAGCTGAACCTCAAAATTTCAAAGTTGTAGTTGAAGGCCCAGCGTTCAACTTCGCCAGAGATTAGAGAGCAACGCGAGACCGTTGTGAAAGACGTGGTAGCAATAGTAGAGTGCAATGAAGGAATGTACTACGCTCTTTGAGCAGTTGCTTGAGGTAGTCACCTGCCTGAAAGAAGATCCTACTGTACAGAGGCTGGAAACAGAAGCGCGAGAGCTGCAGTAGTGCTACGATGAAGTCAAACCGACAACATGCATTGTCGCCATCATGCAGAGGTTAGATAAGCTGTAGGAGGCCAAGGAGTTGAAAGAGAAGGTAGATGCAGCTCAACACAAGCAAGTCGTGCTAAAGGCTCGCTTGAATCCTTGGTTGGACGAGGCCTACTTAATCATGACAACTACTGTCGCCACCACGTAGAGGTTAGCTAAGCTGTAGGAGGCTAAGGAGTTGAAAGAGTAGGTAGATGCAGCTCAGCACAAGGAAGCATTGCTGAAGGCTCGCTTGAAGCCTTGGTTGGATGAGGCCTACTTAATCATGACCACTATTAAAGTCAAGCTGGCTAGTCTACAAGAGACTCAGCTGAAGATTCAGTCAGACAAAGTAGGGCCAGTGACATAGTAGTTGATCGAGGAAATGAAGTAGGCGGTAAGAAAGTGCACCGTTGAGGTAGCAGTTGTCCAAGTCGAGCTGTGAGGTCTTCACGACAAGATCTCTGCACCAACAGAGTGACTCGAGGGCGAGTCACCATGTTTTTGTTGGGGGTCTGTTGGGAACGAGTTCCCCTAATAGCCATTTTTGGGCTAAAAGCCTATGTTTTGGGGCATAAAGCCCAAATTTTGTATAAATAATATAAAGTCTCCACATTTTGTGGTCGCGGAGCGTGAATATGTAAAGAGTCACTAGGGTTTTTTTGCCCTTCTTTTGTAAAAGTCTTGTCTGTTGTAGAGGATCTACCCATGGTCAGCAGATCATGGGATTTTATAAAAAGAAGTGTTATAAGAGTCTTTTAGTAATTCGGAGTTAAGTAGAAGTGTTTGATGAGTCTATGACAAGCTAAGAGCGAGAGTCTTAGCGTAGGAAGAGGCTCTATAACTAAGTGCGCAGAGGCCTAGGGTAGAAGTCTGCAGCTGAGAGCGTGGACCCCTACAGTTGTGTGCGCAGGGCATATAGAGTCTGTATTGGAAACCTGAATCATCAATAAAGAGAAGTATTATGAAATTACTGTTTATTTTTCCTCTATGGATTGCATGTGATTATGTTATGTTAAGTTCTGGGTTTATGTTATAATGCTAATTTGATGTGCGAATGTATATGTTTCCATCTATTATATGAACGCAAATAATGATATATGATTGCGCGAAGATAATCTGAATTGCATGGTAAATTTGGTGAACACTTAGATAATTCAGGAAATTATACAATAACACAGTAGAAAAGTCGCATAAGTGCCTAAGCCACTGGGTAGGGTTGCATGAAGTACAATCGTATACCTTCGCGAGGGTTCTAAGAGATGGAAGAGAAAGTACATCGATAAGCCCTGAAGGCTTATCGATCTGTGCGAAGGAAGGGGTTGAGGTATACAACCGACATCACGACCATCTCAGGGTGTGGAAACTTGGTTCCTGCATCCCCCATACTGCTTCAGGTGATACTTCGATCCGCGCTCCGCAGACTGATGCCGAAAAAGCTAGTAGTGTGGGGATTTGCTTGGGTGACTAACGTTGAACCTGGGTCAGGCCCCATCAACCAAATACTGTGTCATGTGCGTGCTACCACCATTGCGCCACCAAGGCATTTGTCACGGAGAATATTTGGCCTTCACCCACAATTTGTGCTTGGGCATTTTACGCCTCCCCGTTGGGTTCGAGTTCATAGCCCTTTGAGTCCCCACACTGACTCTTCTTTTGGTTCATATGATTCTGAGCCTCCTTGACCGCATATCATCACCATGTCTAGACCCATAGCTGGTGCAGGAATCCAACCTGGTGTTGGCTCCGGTTCTATCCCGATGGTCACATCCAGCGGAACAATCTCAAGAACCATTTTAGCCCCCATGTTCCCCTTTATGTTTGGGTTAAGTCTACCATATTTTAACCAACTGATAAACGACCCCATACACCATGATGTTGGTTGGCCCTCTATGTTGACTAAGCTTCCCTCAGATATCCCAAAGTTTGAGGGTAATGCTGGAGAGGATCCTACCAACCATGTTCGATCCTTCCACATGTGGTGTTCGTCCAATTCCATAACCAATGACTCCATTCGTCTTCGACTATTCCAACACATGCTCACTGGAGACACTACAAAATGGTATGTAGACCAACCCTCTGCATCTCATTTCGTTTTTGCGATGCTTACTAAAGAGTTCCTCTCATATTTCCAGTTACCTCTCCGGTACAACATTGGTATGGAGATATTGACCACATTCTTTCAGTCCTCTGCCACTCGCCTTTCTGAACATGTTCAAGAGTGGCATTGAAGGAGGAGCACATGTCGTGCCCCATTTTTCGAAGACCATGTATATCAATATTGTTTTGTTAGGAGTCCTTTATCTCCCATTGGAAAAGATGTCGCGTCCCACTTTCCTCAGACCAAGGAAGAATCTCTCAAAACCGCTCTCAGATATGACCTAATTTATGCGCAATCCGGTTATGTCTATACCATCATTCCAAACCTCCCCCATCCTAGAAGTGCCAATGCACTGGGGGCATCTCACATCGTCGACGGTATAGTTGGATCTCTTTCACACTCTTCACCATATACTTAGCAAAGTTACGGCTACCCATAGGGGGCACCAGTTCCTCCAACACTTATGCCCCTCCTGCTAGAAACATGTTTCCAAGGCCCCAACCCATCTACCAAATTGTTACTCCTCCTTATGCATAACCTAGCACTCCAACCCCTCAAGCATTAGTATCGCAACCTCCCGTGCATCCTCAACCCCCTCAAGGCTAGGTGTTTGCACAGTAGAGTGTAACCAATCCCCAAAATTCAAAGAAAAAGAATAAGGGGAAGGGTAACTAGGCTACTGAGCCCCAGGAGAACCAGCCTAACACCAACAACCAGCAACAGGGCAGCCAGCCCAAGAAGAACAAGATTATTTGTACCAACAAACCTTGTGCATGTTGTGGTGTACATGGAAAGTAAGGATCTCCCTGATAGTTCATCCCGCTATAAGGGTAATCGTCAATGTAAAGGGGCATCTGATCCCAATGTGCAAAAAACTCGGGTCAAAACACCCGTCTGACTCCCCCTCCTCCTCCTCTTCGCAGTAGCTACCCCAAGCGATGCATCCTGGGCTCGTGTGGGCCCCCATCTCGGATCTATATATGAGGATGGATAGTGGGAATCTTCTCAAAGAATAACACACACAATACTCTACCAAAAGTGCAGTCACAGTTCACCTGTCGCCTGCAAAGACTCAACTGTCATTTCACTGATGACAGCATCATCTGGGCCCACCCATAGTAAGTACCAGCCAAAACACTCTTGACCAACATCATCTACCCACCAGTGATGTGGTGGAATGTCTGGCTGCCCAGGACCCCTGGCACAATTGCGGAAACAACCTGTGTCTCACCTCTCTAGATCAATAAGTGGGATAATCGTTCCCTTGATATGAACGCCCCATCGACAATGGCACTCCACAAACTCAGTAATGTTCCTCCCATGAGGTAACACCAGATGAATATTCCCCACCACTCCAAGGGGAGGTAGTCCTATCAAGAAGTAAATATCCTAGAGTGTGAGCTCAATCTTGTGCCCCTCCACGACAAAGACCTCCTGGTATGGATCCCAATAGCTCACAATTCTCGATAGAAAGGGCTCACCTACCCTCATCAATGGGTTATCTACCAACTTAAGAACCTGATAACGATCCAATTCCCCTCGAACCACCTAATTCCCTAGGATATCGGATTGAAGAGTATCCAGATCTCGTTTGCACCAGTTGATTTTTAGCTCTGCCATGCCTACAAAACACCACATGTCTTGTCAGTTCAGAGAAGAAAACCATGGTCTACATTGATCAACCTACAACCCCAACTAGGCCAATAGACCAACCCTCTCTCCAGCCCTAAATCACAGTTTTCAGCCCAGAAATTGAAATTGAAGAGATGAGTAAGGCCACCTACTTGAAAGCTGCAGATCCTGATTTCATTTTGGAGCCTCCCTACCAACCTTTCATAGAACCTTGTCATGCTTCATCAAGTACACAAGCTTTAGTGTTTTGCTTGCACAAAGGCAACCTTTTGATCACAACTTGATGCATTCCCCTCACAGGTTGTTCACCTAGACTTGGTCCAGCTGCATGCTAAGCAGTTTCCCCAAGAAATTGTGCATTTATGGAGGGAAAATAGCCTTCCCTCCAAAAATTGTGCAATCCTCTCTACAGCCTGTTTGGTTCCAGAATTGCGCAATTCTTCCAGTCAACATTCCCAGTGAAAATTGCGCAATTTTCCTCAGCAGGGCTGCTCAGCCCAGAATTTGTGCAAATCTGGGCAGAAGTCAGCTCCTCTACACAAAAATTTTGCAAATCTCCTAGGCATCCAGCGCAACTCCCGGCCAGAAATGCACCTTTTTCTCAAGCAAGTAACCAACTTCATGCATGAGCAATCCGATTGACCAGTTCCACTTGGGACCAAGGAAACTTGACTTGCATGCATAACTTGATTTTTCCCGGAATAGAAAAAGGTAACATGCAAACGACATCCCATGGATTCAGGGAGCGATTTTTAGCAATTGGAGGTTACATGCAAAGTTGTTTTCAAATATTTCCTCCAAGTGTCGCTTTTTCCTAGTTTTGTGGCATGCACGTCATGATCGCAAACTTATTTATTCGATGCATCAGAGCTAATTCTTTCACATCGATCTTGGAGCTCTGACATCCCACATCACATCAAGGACTCTTAGAAACATCTGGCTCAGCTATTCATGGGTAAGTGGCCTCAACTTGTATTTTTCAGCATTTCTATCGCTTTTTGTGTATTTGCTTGTGTGAGTGTTGTTTGCTTGATTTATTTGAATGCTTGTTGTTGTTTTCATGTGTACTAGCTTGTCTTAGATCTATTTCAGTTTTCGTTGCTATCTCATTGTTGTCGCATGCATGAAACTCTTTTGCACGAACGATCGTCGATTGGGTGACTCGCCTTACCCACATGCATGTCGATCAGTTTACTAAATCTTTCATTCATGTTTGCATGCATTGTCAATCACTTCTGCTATCATTTAGTGTCATCATGCATTCAATGTCATATTTGCTTTTAGTTGCCTATCGGCGAGTCGAGCCAAACTTGGCCCGGACTCTACCTTCACTGAGACAACATTGCACAATCTGGGGGAGGGCATTGTCTTCCTCTCCAAAAATGCGAATTTATGCCCAGCACTGTCCCCCAGGACTGTTTTTTCACATTTCTGAGGGACAGTGACTGCTAGCCCAGAAAATTGCACAATGAAATCCCTAAGCCTACAGTCACTCCCAACTAGAATTGCGTAATCCCAACAGCTAGTCTAGATTGTGCATTGCACAAGTCCAGCAGCTAGTCCTGCCTCCCAGACATCCTAGACTACCTTTTGTAAAGTTCTGGAAGCCAGTCACCCAGCCCCCCGTTAAGGTCGTATAATTTATAGGATCTCAAGGTGATTGAGTATTTCACAGTTTGCAGATTTCAAATTGATCATAGATTTCAAGATTCAATTGATTTCACAACAACAACAACAACAACAAAAGAGAAAATAAAAGAAATGAAAAGAGGGTATTTTAAAAAGAAGAAAAAGAAGAGAAGAGAAAAAATAAGAAGAAAAAGAAAACCCCAAATGTTTTTCAAATCATATAGTCTAAGCATAATTGAAAAAAAAATCTATTTATGTTGATAGGGTAGAAAATAAAGATCTACCAAACAGTTTCATCTTGGCAAGTTAGTAGCTAGGTAGAAATAAAATTGGTTCAACTGTTTAATCTAGACCAAGGGGAGAAATAAGTGATAGAGTAGGTTAGAATCAAATAAAAAAAGGAGAAAGGGTCTACAAGTCCAAATGCACCCTGCAAATGCAAAAAGAGAAAATGTTAGATTAGAATAATAAAGGGTAGGAAGGTTGAGAAAAATCGCAAAGGTGAAAAGGCATAAAAAATTCTATTAAAGTGTGATGACATATCTCAATGTTTTTGCTAATATCGGGAAAATAAATAAAAATGGAAGGGGTCTTACATTATTTTCCCTAACCTTTTTCTATACACCTATATCCCTATATTCTAGCCCCCTATTTATTTTCCTACCCCACCACTCACTTACCCGTCACATCCCATATTACCCATCCCCCATCTCTCACCTAATCTCTGCACACTCCATACGACCTGACGGCCCATATGCTTTTCCGACCACCCCCACCATTCGAAAGTTAATCGCGGTGTGGCGGGGGGGCGCGGGGGGGGGAGGTTCCGAAATCAATGGTTTCAAGCCATTGATGTGTCGCGCTCTCAGGATTTCGCACCCCCCCCTCATTCCACTCACCGCTCCTGGGACCCTCCAAATAGTGGTTTCCGCTTTCTCTAAACCACTACCATCGTTGTTACCATTTATTACTCCCACCACCTCACGACACCATTCCATCCCATTCGCCTATCACCTCCTTTCCCGCCGTTGCGCATTCAATTGGCTGGACCATTAGCCAATGGACCCGCGCCACTTCAGGCCAATCCAACGGCAACACCCCAAAATTACAAGTGCACCATTTCACTCCCTTTACAAATTTTAACATGCTCTCTTCACTTACAGGTGAAATTCAAAATTTCGTTCAGTCATACACAAAGAGCACAACGAGCATACATAAACAACATTATAGTCGCAGAAAACTCCTTTTTTCTTCAGTTATCAAGCATTCCCTTTCTCGAATCGTTCTTCTAGTTCAACCTTTTCTTTCTCCCTCTCTGAAATTCCCATTTCTTCTTATCCCTTTATGTTGCAGGCCACGACAAATTCAACACAGTTCAGTTTTCAAAGGTTTTTACAGAAGACAGTCATGGCGCCCAAGAAGAAAGAACAGGAGGGGTTTAATCCAATGGTGCACCCACCATTGGATTTGGATCACATACCACTTACAGACAGGGACTTCAAGATACACGAGACAATCTCAGAGTTCGATTTATTTGACATATATTGTTGGTAGGAGGATAAATTTGTGGATGAAGTGGATGATATAGGCCTCTGAGACACTAATTTACCTTTCTATATCTTCCCTAAAACCCACAGTTGCCCATAATTGATAAGGAAATGCCACTTATGCTATAACCCACAGCAAAGGGCAGTGATTGACCCAACAAGACATACATTGTTTTTTTTTTTTACTTTAACGGTTAATTGTTTTGAAAGGTGGCAAAACAACTGTCACGTACTTGTTACACAGAATTCATTTGTTCCCCAATATTTCTTATCACTCAGGCTTTCTTATTACACAGAGAGGGTTTGCGCTTTGATACAACAGGTCCTTGGAGATGCTTTGGAATTGTACCGCCCTTTGGAGAAGATGTTTCGCAAAATCTCTGCTTGAAGGTTCTATGAACTGCCGGACTTGTCTCGTCCACCTTTTAATGTCAGAGATACCATCAGTTTGCAGGGGAAGAGTTTGCTCTGTCCATTTTTCTGCTCTGTCAAGCGTTTAGTTCCAATGCTTGTTCCTCGTCCTTCCACTAAATCCAAAGTCAAATGATATACCAATCGCCTTCTAGATGAGCTGAAGAAGGAGTGGCCTTAAAATTCTGCGCCACTGTTTGGAGTTACGAAATTGGGCTACTGCTTCTGTCAATCCTTGGAGCTCAAACCCAGAGTAATAATCTCAACAACAATTTAGATTCTGAACATTATGCAGATGATGCAAGTTCTTGTTATTGAAGGAACTACTCCCTTTTCCCATGAGATTCTCACTGAAATGTATCAGAAACTAGATTTTTCTAAGAGAGCTAAAACCTTAGAACTCTTCATGATTGAGCAAACACCTTTGCCAAACAATAATCTTCCTTATTCCTCCTCTGTTTTCCCTGATAGAACCAAACACATTGTAACTGTTCTTTCTTATTTACTAGGCTATTATTCAAATCAATGGCATGATGAATCTATCATAGGTTTTCTGTCTATTTTATTAATAGAATCAAAGCCCTTTTTCCTATTCAATTTCAGTCAATTCCTGGCAGATGCCATCCATGAGCAATTTGCAAAATTTATCACAGAGGAAGTGTTTCAATACTCTTCAGTTCTAGTATATATGTGTGTTTATTTTCAGGCAGACATGTTCCAGTTTACAATGAGCAAGATGAATGAAGAAGGTGAACCCCAATGAGTTATTTTCTGGACAACATTAGTGATGAAAGATCAAAAGGATTTCAGCTACAAAACATTTGCAGAAATGTTTGTTCACCCAACAATGAGCCTCCTCAGTGGGACTGCAAAACCCAAAATCAATAAAGAAATTAAAAGGATCATGTAGTTGTCAGATCAAGCAAGAACAGGAGATTGGTACTTGTACCAAAATTATATTGAATTAAGAGTATATGGATGTGAATTGGCCCCTTACAAGCTACCAAAGATCCTCCCCATGAGGATATTTACACTTGAATATATAAGGCAAATGATCAATGCAAGTGAAATACATTTTGTAGCAGCGAAGAAGAAGTCACAATTTAGGTTCAAATCCTAGATTGGTCCTTTCATTTGTAACAACAAGGCAACAAGTGAGGAGGTAGACAAGAAATTAAAGGAATTGAAATTCTCTCACAGTTTTACATGGCCCTATGACCCATGGGGAATCATCTCCAAGAAAAGGGTGGAGAACAAGTCAACACCCTACATTCACACTCAAAGGTCTGAAATAGAAAAATACATGAACCAGATTGAGTGGATGCCTGACACACTACAAGAGGCTGAGGAACGAGTAATTTCTTCCTCAAGTGTACAAACCCCAAGACAGTAGGAAAGGCAGAGGATAGAAGATAGGTCAGACAAAGGCAAGGAATAAGAAGAAGGAGAAATAGGGAAAAGGCCAAGAGAAGATCAATCATCAGAGACTGAATTCAAACTAAAATTTAGAAAAAGGGTCAGGAGGCACATGGACATAGGCAAAGAATCACCGCAAAAAACACTCATCAATCTCATTGACATTCCGGATTCATCCCCAACTGGAGTTCAATATTTTCCTAACACTCCAATTTCAAAAAGGCAACAGTCTCTTCAAGTTTCCTCATCTACAAATGTAACTGGTGAAAAGGAGGATAACATCTTGGATACCTTTAGAGAGATAAAGATCAGGAATGAGATGTTGAAAAAAAGCACTTATGCTCAATTTTGGAAACAAAGTGCAACTTCTCAAGGTAGACTTATCTCAGCCTTTGATTCAGAAAAAGGAAAATGCATATGGCATTCTTGGAGGCATAGACAACAAAACCGAAAACTCCAGCCTATTACAAACAGACTTCTTTTGAGTTTGATGTCAAGAACGTTCATCCTATTGATCAACTGGAAATTCACAAACAAATAGGTGAAATGATTTCCTCTACTCTAACCAGTACTTCCATGAGTTTGTTTAAAATGCAAGTGGCCTTGTCAAATTCTCAATCTCAACTAAATATGGAAAAGGTTTCATCTCAGTCAAAGGGCAACAGAATCAAGTCTTTGGAAGGCTTAGTAGTAAGAATTGGATATGATACTTCAGATGTAAAAGTAGTAGAAGAAATAATCAAGAAAAAGGAGTTGGATATAGCAGCTTTGAAGAATTATCTCAAAATGTCTGCAACACATGATCCCTTGACCAAAGACATAGAGGAAACAGAGAGTCAGAAGGTCGAAATGATGAAGTTAATAATAGAACCATCTTTCCAAATTAAGCAAATGGAAGCAGAGATGGTGAAAATGATACAAGAGAAAGATAAGGCATCACAAATGGCCAACACTACTATGGAAGCTCTTCCTCTCTCAGCTCTTCCTACAGCCACACCAACAACGGCTGCTACAGGGACAGGAAGTAGTACAAAACAGCTAGTCAGATCCATGAAGGGCATGAATCTTCACACTAAGGAGATTAAAAGATTAGAAACCCAAGTTAGTGTTCTGCAGGACCAAATCAAAAGAGTTGAAAGTGAACACTTAGTAGAGATGCAGAGGGCAAGGACCTTAATTGAAAGGTTGCAAAAATATGAAAAGGAATCATCCATTGGTAACACTTTAGGAAGATTGAGGGAGATCATTTGGAATAACATCATCAATAGTATGAATGAAATTTGGCCCAACATCCAAATTATCTTTGAACCGAAAGAATTAGTCTTAAAGGCTAAAGAAGCTATTTCAACTACAAATCTAGAGCTGGGAGATATGCCAACAACAACCAACAGGATAATCAAATTTCTAAATTCAAGGAACAGGTATGAGCTAGAAGAGTTGGGAGTAGTGGAAAAGACAAACTATTCTTCAGGAAAAAAGGTGTTGACTAAGGAAAGCCTGAATGTACAACTGGAAGAAAAATGTCAGAATTTGTAGCTAGCAGTGAACATGTTTTTTAATACAACTGAGCCTTTAACCCATAAAGGTCTCCATTCCAGAGAATATTATATTAATAGGCTCCAAGGAATAGCATGAATGCTGCAAATATCTCTAATATCAAAGGCAACATGACAGGAAAAGCATTGCTGGAAGCTATTAGCAATCCAATTTTTATTGAGCATGAATTGAAACATGTTTTTGTGGT